>JAQFVV010001030.1:0-127569 GCA_028023455.1 Epiperipatus broadwayi | reverse complement strand
AAAACAACATCTAGTTCAGTATAGAGTGTAAATCTTTTCCGATGAAAATTATAATTATTGTAATAAAATCATCAACATATAGTTACATCAAATGCCATTTAAAGTAACTTAATTCTGATGAATTTAACAAGAAATATAATGTTCAGCAGCATCCTGGAATTTTCTAGCAAAACCTTAAAAATCTTACCTTGAAAGTTATGTTAACATTAACTTGTTAGTTTGAGTAGCTATGTATCAGTTTTCCAAAAGAAAAATTATAAATCTGTTTGGAACCGAAAATGATTTTCAAGACTTACCAAAATCTGCTTTCATCCACTGTAATATGCAAACTGGTACAATCAAAGATTGTTTTAAATTTACTCTTTCTATATATAGGGTGTATGAGCACAGACTTTCACACGACCCACCACTTTCCACACTATCTCATAACACTGATACACTTGAACACACATATGTCGAAAAGATAAATAATCACCAATAGACGTATTTCATGCTAAACCATCAATCATCTTTCTATATATATTAAAGATTAAATAAATTCAATTTTAACAACTGATATTTTTTTTTTAGTTAAATGTCTTCTTTGATTGGCTTTTTATTATATATATGTAGACGCGTACATCCTAGAAAATTTGAATTCAATGAAATTAATCTTATTTAAATGTTCTGTGATAAATTAAATTACAAGTTATAAATTTATTTAAATATGCCACGGAAATATTCTCACATTAATAATAATTTTTTAATTGTATAATCAAAAAAGTGAGAAATTTATTTTTGGCAGTTTGAAATCTTTTTTTTTCTTTAAAAAAAAAAAAAATGAAATTTATAAAGAAAAATGATTTTTTTATGGTTTTTCTTTTTAAAGTTCATTGAAAATATAAAATCGAAGCATTTTAAAAGCTACTTTGATAATTGTCTTTTCACTGTCTCAGTTTTTAATTTAATTAATTATTTACATCATGTTCTGACAGCTTGTAATCATCTGCTTTTAAAAATGAGATACGCTTATAAGAAATAAGAATGTGGGTGACGACTGGTAGTTCAGAGTTCACTATTAATAAATAATACTGCTCTCAAAACTGAATATTCTAATATCTATTGACAGTTCTGGATTAATATCTTTTGGGACTTCTTAAATCGGGGGAGGGGGGCGCGTCTTTAGGTACAAAAAAAAATTCAATTACATATTTATCGAACTTATATATTGCTTTTGATAGAAATAACTTAATATCAAAAAGAAATATATATGCATATGCGTTTAAAAAGGAAGGTTTTTAACAAATATTTTTTACCAGTTCTTACTTATGGTTATGAGACTTGGACACTTAACAAAAGAGCAATACAGAAACTTCAGACTATTTAACGAATTATGGAGATGTGCATGTCAGAAATAACAAGAAGGGATCGAAAGCGAAATACATGGGGTGAGAAAACAAAAAAGTGTTATTGACATCATTGAAAGAAGAGACTGAAGCAGGGTTGGGCTGAACATGTTGTTAGAAGAGATGATAATAGATGGACAGTTGAAATCTTAAACTGGATTCCAAGAGATTGTAAAAGACCTAGAAAAAGATAATATGTAAGATGGATGGATGAAAAAAGTAAATGTGATGGAGTAATGTGAAGAAGAGAGGCTAGAAATTGGAGATGGGGTGAACTTGTAGAGACTGTCATCTTGCAGAGATTGATAATGGTTGAAAATGATGATAATGATATATCATTATTATCTGGAATATCTATCATTTATAAACGAGTATGATTAAATGAGAAATCTACCATGCGTGACAACATCAATATATTGCATGAAACAGGCTATATTTGGCTGCATTTTTTAGATTACTTCCACTTCTGTGATAGATAGGAGAATCCTCAAATAGGACTATATAAATAAGCAATCTTTGCCAAGCTGAAACTTCTGTTCCAAATCCAATGCCAACCAACTCGGTAATGACTGCACTGATAGAAACAAAAAGTTACAAATTGAGAAATGCCAGTTTAAACCACTAAACATTCCATGAACACTATGATCACATGATGCAGTGCTCTCAGATCCAAGGCTCCTCACTGATGAAATCCACAAGCTGTGGATGTTGGAAGAATAGGCACTAGATAGGGATATTATGCACAACATACATTGCTTATTCTGGTTTGCACTGAGTGGCACTACTGTATGTAGACTTTTGCCTCTGTGTAAATACTAATTTATTAAACCTGTTTCATCATCACTTTACTAATTCTCAAGAAAAAAAAGAAAATTAAATAAGGAAATTGTAATCAGAAATTTCTCTGTCTGTTAAAAGAATGGACAGGTGGTTTATGGGAAACACAACTTCAATGTCACAGTTAGTATAAAGAGTTGACAGATGGCGTGGTGGCTTGGAATGATCAGATCCTTTTTATACTAACTTAAATGTCTTAAGTTAGTAGGAAGGATAATAAGCCTTGAACTAACATTCCAGGCTCTGAGGTAATAGGAAGTATTCCTGGTTATGCACTGCTTATATGTCTTTCACAGATAAACATATCTGAAAGTCATTCCATATATATATATATATGTGTATATTAAAATAATGATAAAAGATATAATTTAATCTGAAGTGAAGAATCTTTTTTCCTCTGGTCTCTAGTTATATGCCTTGTGGGTGATCTTCAAATAATCACAGAGGTCTTACTTTGTGCAAAAGAAAATATCGGTTATAGCATAAAAAAGCCTGATGAATCAAATGCACTTAATATATTCTACAATTAAATGTTGTAATTAGGCTTAAGATTTCTATTTCAGGATCACATAGATATCCATTTAACATTGGTCAGTAAATGGGTATTTAATTATTTTAGGTTTAATAATGAAACAAATTTGGAAGTCAAAAATAACAGAATACTTATGTAATTCTCTTTTAGCATAAAGTGACAAACTAAGAAAGATAAAAAAAATAAAAATGATAATGTCAACAGTCAAAAAACATAACATGACCACTATACGGTGCTTTTTTTTTCAGGGAGTACATTTCTTATATTTGATGATATTGTAAGCTTAGGTAATCAGTAAAAGGTAGATGTCAGTTTATTTAAAAAAAAACCCTTATGTAATGCTGCTGTAGAATAAAAAAAAAAAAAATTATTCACTGAATTTATTTTTTTCTTGTGAGTACTAAGCAAAATTGTTTTTTCGATTATAGTGTTATTTTGCAAGATCTAGTCTTTTTTTTATAATCAGAGATTCAGTGCACTATATTTGGTTTACAGTAGTTCACATTTGAAATATGCATCATAGATTAACTATCCTTGCACTAATTGAAGAATTAATATATCTTTATCTTACTTAAAGTCTAGTTTCATTTTTGTCTTCATTGGTGAAGACTTAGGATTTAATACAGTAACTAATATATTTATGCACCATTCACCTTTAACTCATTTATATTATCAAACCAATTATATCCCAATGATACTATGGTTTTAGATCCAATTCAACTTGCTTGTATAGTTACATAGATATTATATTAAATCAGTTACTAACTGAAACAGAGGCTTATTATATACCTGTGTCTATATATGTAATATATAGGGTATATGAGCACAGACTTACACATGACCCACCACTCTCCACACTATCTCATAACACTGATACACTTGAACACATATATGCTGAAAAGATAAATAATCATCCATATATGTATTTCATGCTAAACTAGCAATCATCAGTCCAGATTAACATCTCTACACATATATGCTATAAGTGCTCAGCTATATATTAAGATAGCCAAACCTCATACTTTAATGGACAGGCTTCAATCTACTCCACACTCCAACTCTTCAACCATCCATCCAATTGAAAATCTGATGATGGAATGCTCAAAGGCCACCCTGAGGCTGAGATTCTTGTCACACCCATGTTGACCTAAGGTCAATTTGACCCCTCATGTACAGGACATAATCAATTTAATACATATACAAGGGATGGGCAGACATCTCTATTATGTAATAACTGAAACACACAGGCTTATTATATGCCTGTTCAAGTGTATCAGTGTTATGAGATAGTGTGGAGAGTGGTAGGTCATGTATAAATCAGCTACTGTATATTTTAGTGATCTCAATTTTATGCTAATTGTAGGACTCATTTATTGTTTGATAAAAGTGATTAAAACCAACTAAATGTCACATGATTTCTCTACATATATCTCGATGAACAATTTCTTTAATTGACTGTGTCTAGTGTCTGTTGAATATTTAAATTGACAATACATGGCTTTGAAGTAGGGGGACAACTGGCATTGAAAATGTATATTAAGGGTAAGCTGACAAATATGATATTTAGTATTCTAATCAAAAAAAGAAAGAAGCTTATATTTACAATAAGAAAAGGGCCATAGAATTTTTTGAATTTTAAGTTATCATCTTGAAAATATATAGATGTTAAAGCTAACTTTTAGATCCACAAATACATTAATTACTGTTTTCTTATACCATCACTGGCAAAGGCAAAAACCAGAAATCTGTTTGGGAATGAAGTTTAATAAATGGCATTGCTATCAAAAATTCATTGATTACTCAAGCTTACGGTAGAGGGCTCTGAAGTAGGATGAAGGAAACGAATTTTGAAAAGATTTAATTTTTTCTGACAATTAGAAAATTAATTTATTGATGAGGAATCTCCGATTGAAAAAAAAAGAACGGGGAGGGGGTCTCACTTTTATAAATTTAGATGGAAATGCTGGACTCTAACGTATGAAGCATACAGAAAATTAAAAAAAATATATATTATGTATTCGAATAAATAGCGCAAAAAAAAAAAACTTATTCTTCGTTCACTTAATTATCCATTAAATTTATCAGCGTAGTTCAACCCGCTTTCCGGCCTATCGTATAATGCTCTAACGTGTGTGAATATATTTAAATACACTTTCATAGTCTCATATGTTGCAATTTTATAAATTATTTGTAATGCAAAATGAAAGTATAATAAGTAAAGATGTGGGGGTAAAAAATCTCACGATAGATATGTTAATTAGCTATATAGTACGTGTTCGTTCGCCCCTTTTCATAATGCATTTATCGAGTGATAGCTATCTTTTCTTTTAAAAAGGAGTGATTTGAATCTTATCCTCAATATGTTAGCTGCGCTGACAAAAGAAACATGCAATGCCTTTAAGCAGAGCTAGCTTTCATTCTGTACGCGTAATCTTGGATCAATGGAAAAATGGAACTAGTGGGGTTGTAGAAGCTGTTGAAGTCAGAAGAGTCTATTATTATAAGCTGAGGGGAGTAGCACTCGTCACAACTCATGCACTGCTTCAGTTCAGAAAGGATAATGTTTAGTTTCTCTATGAGGATTAAATAATACACACGATTTTAAATATAAAATTATATACAAGTTAATGAATGGTGTGAAAAATTAAAGTAGAAAAATCACTTTTGTTGTCCTGAATTCAGGTCTCTTCTTTTTTCTACTTTTTTTTTTATTCTCCTGATGACATTACAAGAAAACTAAGGATATGAGGTAAAAGAACGAGTGATTATTGAAAAACGCAAACGATGAATACGGTAAGTTGCGACCTGTCCGGAATACGTGTAGAATGAATGACCTCAATGGTTTTCCACTCTTAACCTTCATCCATCCCTTAATAAATCAATAAAGTCAATCCCTTTTTTTTATTGACCTATATATTATGTGAATGATTGTAATAGGCAACTGCAAATGAGATGTTTTTTTCTGATTGTAACACTTGTTTGATCATTTAAAAACATTAAGCGTAATTAAAGGAAAGCGGATTTTATTATCTGAATAGGAAAAAAAAGATTGAATACCGTATATAAAAACAATTTCAGTAAACTCAGAAAAAAGATAAGTGAAATAACATTTTACTAAATTTCTACTTAATTTTTTTTTTTTTGCTTAAACGAGAGAACCCCCCCCCCTCTCCACTTCCTATATTAATTTTCATAATAACATTTAATGAGTTTTATAAAGATAAACCGTATCGGAACACTGGGAAATAATTTATTTATTTGAAAAAGAAAGATTTTAGGCTTCAGTATGTTTCTGCGAGGCAGTAACCGATACGATAAATCTGTGTAGGTTTCTGAGAAAGATAAACTGTGAAATAATACATAGATAATACATTATTTGCTTCTCAAATTGAGGCCTACCTGTTATTTTTTCGAATAGTATTGATGGCTTATAAGTTTTAAAAAATATATAAAACCGACATAAACTTAAAAAGTTTAATTGTTTTAAAGATAAATAATTTCAAATAAAAGTCAATCTATTAATGTAGAATTTTGAAACTATTAAAATGTCGACTATGAATATTTTATCTACGACGCTAATATTAGATTAATCATAGACTAAATATTTTATGGAAAATGTATTTAAATTGAATTTTTTTTCTATATGAAAAGTATATATAATTTAAAATTATAATTGTTGTTTTGAATTTTTTGTATGTTTGTAATATCACTTTTATGTATGTATAGGCAATGTATGTAATTAAAATAAGTAATCTAGCCCCACCCCTACCAGGTTATGAATAAATATTACTCTATATATTAACAGAGTCAAAAATGGAATGTATCCACTGACTCCAACTATTCTATTCTTGACTCTTTATTAACATATAGGATGCCATTTATTCCTAGTCTGATAGGGAGTGATTTCTCTTTTTAATTGCATATAAATTAGGCTATGCTTAATTTCAGGTGCATATATCGTATAGCTTTAGATATATGCTGACGTTATGTATATTTTATAGCTTTTAGATATCTACTGCAAACATATACATGCAGAATATTTATTTTCTTTTATTATTTTGTGTTTTATGTATTAAAACAGTTGATACTTGTATATAATCCTGTTGCCGGAAGCTTGAGAAGGTTTTTTTTTAATTATACATTTTCAGGGGCATCGAAGTATTTATGTATCTTTTTTTCTCAAAATTATTTTACCGAAGATGTTAAAAAATATTAACAAATCGATTATAAATTCCTGTTAACATTTTTGTAAAAGTTCATCACTTTTTTTTACAAATCGAGTTATTTTATACATGCATTTTATCTTATTCATTTGTGAGTATGTATATAACTTGGTCATGTGGATGAAATGCAAAGTATTTTAGATAAGTAAGACATTTGCATTAAAAACGTAATTAACCAATAAATCATTATAATGGTTAAATAATAAAAAGACAATAGAATGGTTTTATTGTTTAGGAGTTTGTAATGGAACTGAGATTTAACTTGGTCATGTGGATGAAATGCAAAGTATTTTAGATGAGTAAGACATTTGCATTAAAAACGTAATTAACCAATAAATCATTATAATGGTTAAATAATAAAAAGACAATAGAATGGTTTTATTGTTTAGGAGTTTGTAATGGAACTGAGATTAATCTGAAAACCTTATGCCTCAAAGTCCCACCCATTACCCCTGCACTCAACAATGAAGCAGTAGAATGTTTTATTGCTCAGCATCAGGTGCAGTGCTGACATGCCATGATCCATGGACATTTGAGTTCCAGAATCTGCCACTAATCACCAAATAGCATTGAGCAAAAATCAGGGATCTTTTCTGATTAGTCAATTATCTTGCTATTGATTGGCAAGTCTTTGCATATTTTGAGTATTTTTATTGGTTATTTTGCTTTATGATGTAATGAACAGTCTATTTGTGCTTATGGTGAGATAAAGATAAGTATCCATCTTTGGTTGACATTTAAAAATCTAGAAGAGGTAGTTTCAAAAATGTCTACCCAATTTATAGGCTGACATTGCTCAAAAAGAAAATTCAGATAAAACTGAAGATGATTATTTCCCTTATGAAAAAGGCTATCTCATCTCAAAAGTAATTCTGAAAGAGCTGCCTAATGCAACTGTCTCCTCAAGAAATAGTGCATTGCACCAATAAATCACACTACTCCTGGAGATCCAATAGCAATGTTGAATTCTGAGGAACCTGATGGAGATGCTTACCCCACTCCCAAAAGTCCATTGTTTTGTTAAAAGTCAATTATTTCCAGAAGATGTTTACTTCTTTTATGATTCTCAGCAAAATTAATAAACTCCAACAGAAAACTTCAATTCTTGAAGATACTCCAAGAAGTCCAAAAAGTTTTAACGGAAGTCTTTAGCTTTTCACAAACTCTTCAGTAAAAGTTTTACTTAGCTTTCAATTCCACATCTTTTAAGAAAATTCTCCATTCTCCAAAAAAAAAAAAAAAAAACTACTCACTTCAAAAGCTTATTAATTTCTCCTGGTGTTTATTCCAGCAGTTTAACTTTGGAAACCACTGAATTCCTGTGCTCAAATGAAATTTAAACCTGATCCCTTTTTTTGTTACAAATCTGAATGATCTGAAGCCCTCTTCAAAGATACAGCCAGTCATTTGATATTAAACTTAATTCTAAAGGCAGTTATTCTTACCAAATCTTAAAACCATAAGTCTATTTTATACTTTAATAATGACTGATGTCTGTTTGACCACATTTCAAGACAGATATTAAATATGTTGATGAAACTAATATAGTGAAAGATAAATCAGTGAAACTTTAAATTATAAGAAAAACATTAAATAAATCCTAATAACCTCTATGGTCTATCATGTTTCTTTGAATCTTTTCATTTTAATATTTAGAGCATTGGATAGAATTCATATATTTATGCTATGTCTAATAGACTTGATATATGACCTGATGCTATCTGGATTTGTGCCATTTCTGAGAAGATTATAGCCAGATGATTTGATGGTATGAGGTTTCTGAGATGATGAGCATAGATTTGAGATAAAATACTGAGGAAGTGAAAAAGCAATATACTCTGTCCACTTTTCCACTGACATCAATCATAAAACATTTGTCTGATCCTTTAACCATATTTTCTTAATCACACTTTATCCCACATCTTCCTTCATAACTACTTGTAAGTGTGAATCTGAGTTAATTACTTTTTTTAAATTATATTATTTTTATCTGTCTAAGGCTTTTGCCGCAAGACTTAGTACAGATACAGGTATTATCCAGTAGACAATGCCTTCCCATCTGGCAGAAAGTGGAAGAAAAAAAATTAAGCCATATCAATTGTGCATGACCTACTAATTCTTTTTCTAATTTTAAGGACTAGTGAAAATACTTCAGATGCTGTAAAACAAAGCATAGCTTAGTGCAGTAAAACTCAGGAAGCAAAGGTTCTTAGCTCAACTCTATCACTTCTGGTAAAGAAGATCACATGATTTGTAGAGTAATGACCCCTACTCAAATTATTTTTTTATTTATAAAAGTCATCATCTTGAACTATTTGTTTTGAGTATTTATTGCAATTATCTGGTGATCTCATTTAGATTGGATAGTTGAAATCTTAAACTATATTCCAAGAGATTGTAAAACACCTAGAGTGAGACCATGTTCAAGATGGATGAATGAAATGAAGGAAGTGTGCTGAGGTGATGTGAAGAAGCTAGAGGTCAGAGAAACAAGATTAAAGTTGGAGAAACCTTCATCCTGCAGTGGATTATTAATGGTTGAAAATGATGCTGATGATGATTTTATCACAGATGAAAAAGTTCACTCAACTGCTGATGAAGTTGAATCCATTCTAATGAAGAGATTGTATCAGTTATTAACATAAAGTAAAACTGTCTATTATAACTTTTCTGAACGCTTTTTATGCCATAGCAGAATGCCCGTCTCTGGATCTCAAAATTCATGGATCGAATCTCAAGCTCTTTGCCACTTCTGGTTCTCGAAGGTCTTAGAATTCCCAAGCAATACACCATTCGATAACTTTTTTCTAATGCAACATATTTCAATTATATATATATTAAATCTATTATTAAACGCGTGTTATCTTAAGCGAATACTACTGGGAAACAGGTGATCGTCATACATTTATTGACACAATTAGATTTTTCTATTTTATAGAATAATCTCTGCGTGTTTATTGTAAATCGCACACATTTAACATAAAAATGAATCATTTTAACAAGATGTAAAGATAAGAGATTTAGATAGGAACAGTAATTACTTTTTAGTGTTCTTGTAAAAAATAAAAAAAAAGAATAATTGCTGATAAATATATATAAAATACATAATCAGTTTAACAAGTAGTTTATTCAGTGCACTGAATTTTTACCATAGTTAATAGAGGGATTAGAACTTAGGATTTTCAATCTATATTTATCATCTCCATCTCAAACAACCGATACACATGATCGACCGCACTCGTGAAAAAGATAAATGAGTGCTGGTTCTGCACAAAATCTTTTTCACATGCGTGATCATCGGTATTGATTGTTTGAGATGGAGTAGAGGATGAATATAAACTGAAAATTCTAAGTTCAAACCCTCTCTTTATTAACAAGAAGTTATAAAAATAATAGATTCAGTTAGAAAGAGTAACAAGAGAAAAAAAAGAGTAAATGTGTCATCATCATCATCATCAACCATTATCAATACACTACAAGATGAAGGTCTCTCCAAGTTTAATCTATCTTCTCTGTTCTTTAGCTTCTTCTCCACCACACACCCGCCGACTTACTTATTTCATCCATCCATTTCACATGTGGTCTCTTTCTGGATCTTTTACAATCTCTTGGAATCCAGTTTAAGATTTTAGTTGTCTATCTATTATCATCTCTTCTAACAATATGACCAGCCCAACTCCACTTCAGTCTTTTAATTTTTTCAATGAGGTCAGTAACACATGTTTGTTCTCTTACCCATATATTGCATTTTTGATCTCTTCTTGTTACACCCAACATGCATCTCTCCATACTTCTTTGAGTGGTCTGAAATATTTGTATTACTCTTCTATTAAGTGTCCAAGTCACAGATCCATAAATAAGAACTGGTAAAACTCATTTATTAAAAACCTTCCTTTTCAAACACATAAGCATATTTCCTTTTAGTTTCAAGTTATTTCTACCAAAAGCAGTCCAACCAAGTTTAATCCTACGATTAATTTCATCCATTATGTTTCCATTTGTATTAATATTCTGACCAAGGTATTTGTAGCTATTAACTTTTTCTAACTCATCAGAATCAATCTTTATTTTCATATTTTGAAAAAATTCATTAAACATTACTTTAGTCTTTTTAATATTTATCTTTAGTCCCATTTTCCTAAATTCATCTGATAACTCCTGCAACATTTCCTGTAGCTCTAAAGCATTATTTGCAAAAACAATTACATCATCTGCAAAATCTAAATGACTTAAATAATCTCCATTTACTTTCACTCCTTTAGTTTCCCATTTTAATCCACAAAATACTTCATGCAGCACTGCTGTAAAAAGTTTTGGAAATATGGAGTCACCCTGTCTTACACCCTTCTCAATGTTGACTTTTATAGTATCATTATGTAATCTAATTGTTGCTGTTGCATTTTTATAAATATTCTTTAAAATATGACAATATTCTTAATCTATGCCTTGATGATCCAATGCTTTAATCACTGAAGAAATGTTTAGAGCATCAAATGCCTTTTCATATCTTCATATCTACAAATCCAAAGCATAATGGCAACCCATAATATTCATTTGTCCTTTCTATAACTTCTCTCAATACCTGGATACATCTACTGTACTAAAACCACTTTTAAATCCAGCTTGTTTTCTTGGTTGGTGGAAATCCAATGTTCTCTGTAGACGAGTAGTAATTATCATGGTAAAAATTTTGTATAAAACTGATAAAAGGCTGATAGATCTGTAATTTCTATATCGTCTTTACAAATGGAAAAATATTGACAAACAATCTTAGAGAAATTATTGGTTTTTATTAATGCCTCTCATATCAGCTGAACCTTGTTACAAGTGTTTCATGAAATGAATGCATAATGATGATGGTGGTGAAATACATGCATAATGGCCTGGAGGATGGCCTGAGTTTTTGCACTGGTGGATTGTTTGAGTTATGGTGGAGTTGAGATGAGTGCTAATGAACATCAAAACAGTTCATATATATATATATATACATATATGTGGTAAAATGATACCATATATATATACATATATATGGTAAAATGATACCTCACCTATTCACAAAGTATTAAAAGTGAATAACCAATCCCTTTCTGTTGTGTTAGTGTCATCGATGTGAAGGTTAGTCAATTAAAAGAGTGATGCTTGTTCACAAAATACATGATAACCAAATGATAGTTGTGTTACATTGGTAGATAGTTGCCATTAGCAGAGATAAAAATTGCAATGATAAAAATTAAAGCTTCGCAAAAACAATTTAGGGTAATTTAAATTTTTTTTATCAATGTACCCTTCATCTCAAACTAAAAATCTTTAAAAATATATAATAAAATTTATTTTTATTTATTGCCTTGAATAGTAAGATTGAAGAGCCAAAAGTTTTTGTTTTATTTACCAAATAAAGTTTAAGAAAACAAATCTGGTTAATTAAGCAGTATTGTCCTGCTCGGCCAATTATTTTGCACTTGAATATCACTTGATCTTTCAAACTACTATCTAAACAGTTATAGTGCCTTCACAGTTTGGCACAGTTGGTCATGTTTGGAATCGAGTGGTTCCAGAATCGATTCTAGTACTCAAACATCTTACAAACTTCTAATGACTTTATTGCTGGGGGTGGGGTCATAAAATGTTTGAGTGTTGGAATGGAGCTAGGCTGCAATTCACAGGCTTTGAATTCTAAAATTTGTCATTCTATTGAATGCAAGTCACTTAGTTTGGAAGTTTTGCAAGAATTGCAATCATTTATAAAAGGATTCAAAGAAATATTGCCCATATAGATGGACATACTATGACTTCATTTGTGTTGACGTATGTACGAATAAAATATCTTTTAGGAATATATTTTTTATATAATTGAATAAATATATTCTTCACATTTTTAAAAGTGTATTAATCAGTAAAAGCTCTGAGGAAGACTGAAGGACAGTTGAAATGTCAATTTATTTATATAAGTTTTGCAATAAAATCTTTAAAATAAGGAGTACAATTGAATTTAAATAAAAAAATTATGAGTCATCAAGTTATAAACTTTAAAATAATACATGTTTGTATTACAATTAGAAAGTTATAACTGCAATTTGAAAAGTAATAATTGACCATTTGTTAGTCTACATTCAAAACAGGTTATATTTATCTGTTTAATGAGGTTTATGTACTCCTTTGTGTTAATAACTCCACTCTGCACTCAAGTTATGATCTTTAGTATCTATATAAATCTATTAGACCTAGATAAAGATGGATTCCCATATTTATTTGATTGAATGAGGTTGCCTTGACAACAGATTGGAATTGTTCATTGTAAGTGATATTGATATTAATAATTTTTATTTGTCGTTCATTAGACTAAAGATTATCCATTTATTATGAGTGATCAAGTTACAATGCACATAATTTTGAAATAATATTACTATCATCTATGTTCTTTATTACTTTTACAATGCTTTTTTTACATCCTAATCTGACAGTTTCGATTGCCCCAGAAATCTTCTTCAGAATTTCTACTTACTGTCATATTAGTTTATAAAAAAGCATCGTAAAAGTAATAAAGAACATAGGTGGTACTAATATTAATTTTGAAATAACTGAGATCTGCCATTAAAAATGATAAATACTGAAATGTTCAATGGATCCGATTAAATACTTTTCTATTATGCAACCCTAAGCAAGATTATCAAATATGTAATAATATAAAAACACATATTGTAAGTATAAATTTATAAATAATTGAGATTTTATATTCGATTTTGTTATTAAACCAACCAATATGTAAAGAAAAGGTTGGATTACCCTTTTCTTGTAAAATTCTCTGTCTCGTGTTTATGGCTTGATCCTTATCTAGACAACTATCATAACATCTGATTGGCTGTCAGATAAGCGTGAAAGATTTGCAGTCTTTCAATTTAATTTCAACTAACTATCTGCACTTTATATATAAAATAAATATCATTTATAGAATAGTGAACAAAAGCAGCAACAGTAATCATGAAAAGGAATATGGGCATTCCGCTGCCAAAAATAAAAGCAAAAAGTTCTTAATAAAAATAATAATAATACCAATATACTAGAAATAAATTGTGTTATGATTATACACATTAATAGCAAATCATAAATATATTCTTATATAGAATATATATATAGAATAATTAGAAGAATGCAGCATTAATATTAATATTTAAAAAAAGGTGATAGAGAAGATATTTGAAATTTCAGACCTATCAGCCTTTTGTTAGCTTTATACAAAATTTTTACCAAGATAATTACAACTCGTCTACAGAGAACATTGGATTTCCACCAACCAAGAGAACAAGCTGGATTTAAAAGTGGTTTTAGTACAGTAGATCATATACAGGTGTTGGGAGAAGTTATAGAAAGGACAAATGAATATGAGTTGCCATTATGCTTTCGATTTGTATAAAAAGATCTTTGATTTTAAAAACATTTTTTCAGTGATTAAAGCATTGGATCATCGAGGTATAGATCCAGGATATTGTCATATTTTAAAGAATATTTATAAAATGCAACAGCAACAATTGTATTACATGATGATACTAGGAAAGTCAACATTGAGGGGAGTGTAAGACAGGGTAACTAAATATCTCCAAAACAGTGCTGCAATAAATATTTTGTGGATTAAAATGGGAAGCTAAAGGAATGAAAATAAATGGAGATTATTTAAGCCATTTAGATTTTGTAGATGATGTAGCTGTTTTTGCAAATAATGCTTTAGAGCTACAGGAAATGTTGCAAGAGTTATCAGATGAAAGTAAAAAAGTAGGACTAAAGATAAATATTAAAAAGTCTAAGGTAATGTTCAATGGATTTTTTCAAAATATGAAAATAAAGATTATGATTAGTTAGAAGAAGTTAACAGCTACAAATATCTTGGTCAGATTATTAATACAGATGGAAACACAATGGATGAAATTAATCATAGAATAAATTGTTTGGAATGCTTTTGATAGAAATAACTTGATACTAAAAGGAAATATGCCTATCTGTTTGAAAAGAAAGATTTTTAATAAATGTGTTTTAACAGTTCTTATTTATGGATCTGAGACTTGGACACTTAACAGAAGAGCAATACAGAGTCTTCAGACCACTCAAAGAAGTATGGAGAGTGCATGTTGGGAGTAACAATAAGAGATTGAAAACGTGATATATGGGTAAGAGAATAAACAGGTGTTACTTACTACATTGAAAAAATTAAAAGACTGAAGTGGAGTTGGGCTGGACATATTTCTAGAAAAGATGATAATAGATGAAAAATTGAAATCTTAAACCAGATTCCAAAAGATTTAAAAGACCCAGAAAGAGACCACATGTGAGATGAATGAATGAAATAAGAAAGTGTGCAGCGGTGATGTGGAGAAAAGATGCTAGAGATCAGAGAAGATGGATTGAACTTGGAGAGATCTTCATCCTGCAGTGGATTAATAATGGTTGCAGATGATAGAATGTATTGGTACATTATTCTTTTTACATGATATTTTGTGGTGCTATCTTTTAAGTTCAGAACACTTTACTTTCTGAAATATTCAGTTCCACTAATTGCAGATTCCACTCCACCATATTTTCTAATAAAAACAATAACATTACCTTTTTGCCCTTCTTTATACTATCTTTGAAATAATTTTTATAATGCAAATAGTGTCTACATTTACCATGAAGATCATGTTCAAAAATAATAAAAAACACTCTTAGAAAGTCTTTTTTGTATTAGACATCATATGACAAGTCCTATCCAAGAAAACTAGTTTTTAATAATGGACTTTGTAGTATCATATTCAGCCAGTTGAATAACATTAATTGGGTTTATGATCTTGCTATTGTATTTTTTGAAATATTATGAGCCCAGACTCCACATGTTGCTATTATGTTTATTAATAGATCATAACTCCCTAAAATTCTTATTATATTTATTGTAGGTGAATTCCTTCTATCCTTGATCCTTGTTCAACCCACAGAATGCTATTTACCCATAGCCTGAAGAAGAATGGTTTATTCCTCTTAATTATATGTAATTAGGATATGCTAATGACATGTTTACATTTATTAATTTCTATTTGATTATTAAAATAAAGTTTATTAAAAATATAATTCTGATTTATTATTAACTTATTGATTACTAAATAATTATTAATGCCATGTTTTCATATTGTTGGTATATTCATTGATTTTCTATCAGTGTTGGTAAATGTAAACTTATATCCATCAAAATTTTAAAGAATGGGTGAATTCATTCTACTTTGGATCCTTTGTTAACATCACCATCATTGTCAGCCATTGTCAATCCATTATAGAATGAAGGACTCTCCAAGTTCTACCCATCTCCAATTTCTACCCTCTTCTCTCCATATCACTACATGCACACTTTCTTATTTCATGCATCCATCTCACACGTGGTCTCTTTCTGGATCTTTTACAATTTCTTGGAATCCATTTTAAGATTTCAATTGTCCATCTATTATCATCTCTTCTAGAAATATGTCCAACCCAATTCCACTGCAGTCTTTTAATTCTTCAACAATTTCACTAACACCTGTTTGTTCTCTTACCCAATATTGTGTTTTTAATCTCTTGTTGTTACTCCTAATAGGCATTTCTCCATACTTCTTTAAATGGTCTGAAGTCTCTGTATTGCTCTTATATTAAGTGTCCAAGTCTCAGATCCATAAGTAAGAACTGGTAAAACATCTTTATTAAAAACATTCCTTTTCAAACACATTGGCATATTTCCTTTCAGTAATAGGTTATTTCTATCAAAAGCATTCCAATCAAGCTTAATTCTGTGATTACTTACATCCATTATGTTTCCATCTGTACTAATCATCTAAGCAAGATATTTGTAGTTGTTAAATTCTTCTAACTCATCATAATCAATCTTTATTTTCATTTTTTGAGAAAATCCATTGAACATTACCTTTTTAACATTTACCTTTAGTCCTACTTTTTTATTTTCATCTGATATCTCCAGCAACAATTTCTGAAGCTCTGAAACATTATTTGTAAAACAACTACATCATCTGCAAAATCTAAATGATTTAAATAACATATAAAGTATTATATAAATTAGTTAACTTATAAAGTAACATGTAATTATTCTGAATAAGAATGGTTTACTTTTTGTAATCACATATGCTAATTTTATGTTTAAAAACTATGTCTACTTTTTAAAATTTGTTTTTGATAAGATTGTTATTTGAAGTTAAGTGAAGAAAAAGGTCTGTCTTGGTCAGATTTAATAAAAAAAAGAGTGAACACCAAACACTTAAAAATAATCGATATATTATGTGCTTCCACATATCCATTATTTCCTGGAGATCTTTTCACATTGACTTTTATCATCTGTTTGATTTTTCAGGTTGCTCAAAGGCACAGTTATCACCATGATGGTAGATACTATTCATCTCATTACTGGTTACCCACTTCTTCTTTCAACTTTTCCAGCATTATGATCTATTATAATAAATTAGGTCATCTTATGTCATGGCAAAATAGGATAGTTTAAAATGATTTAATTTATATTTTAAGAAAAAGTTCAAGATTTAATCCAAGCAAGCACATATTTGCTTGTTTTCCTTGATGTTCCCTGAAGTTTCAGTCCACCAGTATCACAACTTAAAAATATTGGTATTTTTTTTGGTTTTTTTTAATGTCCAATTTTTATATCCATGGGTTGTTTTTTAACAATATGTTCTTAGAAGTATCTGCTTTCTTGTATTCTTTAATGCCCCTTGAATATTCATATGTATTTGTCAGCATTACAGTTAAAAAATGTAAATACTTTTCATGTTTTTTTTCATTGTCCAGCATTGATATCCATAGTTATTAATTTAATGATATGTCCCCTATATCTAAAAATCATTTCTAAGAGTCATTAGAAAATAATAAATAAACATTGTAGCTGACTCAAAATATTTAGAAACAAATTCATTTTGTCTTACTACAGTTAAGTCATCTAGTATAAGCTTTAATAATCAGTAGATGCCATATGGTAATACTTAATAAATTCCTATCCATTGTTATCCTATTTATATCTAGAGTAGTTAGTTTCTGGCTTGTTTTTTATCAGTGAAGAGCTTTGGAACTGGAACCAATGCACTTGGAATTTTTGAATCTTACTCATTTCTTTCTCCAGCAACCAACTTTTATTTTTTTGCTTTACTATCAAGTTATCCATCCAAATTGAGAAACTTATTAATGTTTTCAATGTGAGAATTGTTCTCAGATCCAAAAACTCCTGACTGATGAATGCCAAAAGCTATAAACTAGTCTGGGAATATTGAACAGGACAGCATATAGGGATTTATTAAGCACTATCATCTGGCACTCTATTGATTACCAAAACTTTCACTAGGTGGTAATTGTGATAAGAAATAATGAATTTGCTACTGAATAGCATTATGTATTGTTGGAGTCATGTGATACATTATTAGTTGAAAATAGTTAATAAAGATTAATCATAAAGTTTAAGAATAGTCAAGCATTGTTAGCCAAGAGGTCAGTGGAGCTGCCTTGCAAGCAAGCAGTTGCTTGCAGACGGTTGTTGCGAGTTCACCTCCCAGCCAATGCTATGACATATGGGGGAAAAAGTTTAAGAATACACATGGAAAAAGTAGAATGAAATAGTTTTCATGTAGCTATGAATCATGATAAAACATATATTAATCTTTCAATTGAATTAAAAATTTATATCTCAGTTAGAAGTGATATGATAATCTCTAGGATAATAAATTATTAATAATAACCATTAATGTCTTTTTTAAAAGTGGGTGGTATCAAAGATGTGAGAGCATGAGGTTTGACACTTATAAATCAAATTGTAACACTTTAATGGTTAATAAAATGATAGTTTTACTATTTAATATTAAATTTGTTTGAGGGGGGAAATGTAGATGGGTTTGAAAGTAAAATTCACATTTACAGAATTTATTTTAATATTTACTAAGGCAATAAACCTCAAGAATGTGCGCTTAAAAATGCGAAGGTAGGGAACTCTACAGGTCTTAACCACAAGTTTACACAATGGAAGAAAAGAGGGGAACCCCTTCTTTACTTCAACCTACTTTCTATATAAATAGATGAAGCTCAAGCAGTTAGATCTGAGAGCTTGAAGCTATTCAATACTTCACTGATTAAGTCCACAATTCCTATTATACATAAGTACTCGCGAAATCTTTCGATTTACAACGAGTCAATGGAAAGATCTTATAGTTAGAAATCTATTACGATAATTTAGTTATAATTATAAATTTATTTAACGCGCATTAACAACTTATGTATTTCATGTGTATATCTTCATGATTGAAGAGAAACATGGTACATACATATATAATTTTATTATTTTTATAATTTATTTAGTTCATTTTTAAACATTTGTGATTCAATGCCTTCAATAACTTTTGTCGATAAATTTAATGCAATAATATCAATTCTGCTAAAACCCTTTTTCAGGTCCTTTTTTTTTCTGTTTCAACTGAAGTTACTGCATTCCTTAGAGAGCTGTAAATATCTTATATTTTATTATATTACATTGCTTTATAAGATATTTTATATCACCTTCAAATGTATTTTATTTTTGAATTAAAGTGATTAGAATTGTACGTAAAGATATTCTGTAAAAAAAAAAAAACTGTTAAAACTCTATCTACATTTTTACACTCTTACATGTTTCTTATAAATAAATCTTATAACTATTTTAGATATATAATATTATTTTATAGCCATATATGATAATTTAAGATATGTTTATTATATAATCACATGATGTTTTAAGATTGTTAGAATTTTTGATTGTTAGAGAATAAGTTTAACGACAGTTATTATCATTTTAAAATGCAAAAATAAAATATGCAATGGTATATACTAAAATATAAAATACTGGCAGATTCAGATACAGGTTTCAGATTTAACTAATATGGTTAGAAGAAAATAAAATACAATTGCACGATAATGTGCAAAACAGAGAAATAATGTTATTTATTATGTTATGCAAAAGTAATGTGACGTGGATTGTTACAACTTTTAAAATAAGTTGTAGCTTCATATTTTTACTTAACTTTATATCACCATTCAATACTTTTTTAAACATTATTTTAATATTTCATATTTTATTAGCATTTGATTTTTTTCTCCAAATATTTTATAATTGTGGTTGTTAATTTTTCCTTCATTATGTATGTGATTCTTTTGCGTATGTATGTGGTATGTATACACGTGTAGTTGTATTTATCAACAGAATGTGGCGACTTGACAGAAACAATAAATTGTTTTTTTTTAAATATAATCTTTATTAATTATATACAAAAATAGTAAAGATGTCAAGCGTTGTTAGCCGAGAAGTCAGCGCAGCCCTCTTGCAAGCAAGCAGTTGGTTGCAGACGGTTGTTGCGGGTTTGCCTCCCGGCCGATGCTATGACATATGAAAAAAAATTAGTAGAGATCAGATGGCAGCTAGTCACTATTTATCCGTATTTGGTTAGTAATAATTTAATTAATTGAATACAACAATAAACTAGAGAATATATATATAAAAATTACAATTCTAATCTTTCTTTATTGCAGTGCCCAGTTTAGCCAATATTAACATCAATCACTTTTTTATTCACTTTATTACAATGCATTATATACTTATTTTACTATCATAATGTTTTCAATTGCTCCGCAATCTTCTTCAGATCTATATTAAACATAAATATAAATACATGAATATTTATACATATTTCATATTATAAATTCTTCCTTTTAATCAACATACCTATATATCCTATATATGTTTTTTATACTCCCTTATATATATACCTGCATAAATATCCTTAATCACTTCAATTATTTTTACATTTATATTATTTTTAATAATTAATTTTTTTATCAGCTATATATAATACATTTTATAATTTTATATTCTATTTATTTTTTATTTTTATATTCACTTTTAATTCTAATATATTTTTCATTTTTAACATATTCACTTTTTATTCCAACCTTAACATTATACATTCCACCTATATATTCTAACTTTAATGTTATATATTTAACATTATATATTATTCATTTTTTCATCTTCTTATATTTTCTATTTTTATTAATACCTTACCTAATATTTATTCCTAATCTACATTCATAATCTTAATTCCTTTTATTTTTTACTTTAATTATTTTTAACCTACTTTTAACATATTTTTATTATATTTTACTTATATTTTATAGTGACCTTTTACTTCTAAATTAACTCAGCTGTTCACTGTTTAAATTTCAAATTTTTCAATAATTTCTAGTGGCTCCCCCTTTATATTTTCTAGTGTCTACTCACCCCTTTATATTTTTTTTACAAACCAAAATTCATTTTTATCTTTTATTCTTATTATAACTTCCTTTTAATATTACTTTTACTTATGGTAAAATCTTTCTTAAATCTAAATCTTTATTTAATGCTGGTTTAGTATTATTAATAGAAATAACCTCTTTTATTTTTCTATTCCTCCTATTATTTAATAAATAAATGACACAATAATTCAGTCAAAATAATGTAAATTCTTACATTCTATCACAACCGTAGAAAAATTCAAAAATATTAAACACTAATACTATTTTGCCA
Organism: Epiperipatus broadwayi; assembly: GCA_028023455.1. Taxonomy (NCBI): domain Eukaryota; kingdom Metazoa; phylum Onychophora; class Udeonychophora; order Euonychophora; family Peripatidae; genus Epiperipatus; species Epiperipatus broadwayi. The sequence goes on along the minus strand of JAQFVV010001030.1, from coordinate 105,999 downwards.
AGCACTTTCAATATCAAGTACCAGAATCATGGTGCCATATTCAGTTCCAATATGTGTACCATGATTCTGGTACTTGGTAAAAAGTGCTTTGCAAAATAGTATTAGTGTTTAATATTTTTGAATTTTTCTATTGTGGTTGTCACATTTTTCCTCCTATTATTTCTAAATTTTATCATTTTTATACCATTTTTTTTTTCAAATTTATTCCTGTTTCTAATGTATGTAAATATATTGTAAATAAATGTGTGTAAATAAATTTAATAAAAGAAGAGTTTATAAATAATGAATATCCAAATAGATTTATAAATAATAATATTAAATTAATAGAAAGTAAGTTATTTTTATAAAGGATGCAAATAATAATGATGATAATGATGATGATAATAATAATAATAATAATAATAATAATAATAATAATAATAATAATAATAATAATAATAATATAGGTATAAACACAGATAATAGATATGTGATTAAAAATTTAAATAAAATTAATAAAAAAATTTAATAATATAAGTTAAAATAGTTAATAAAAAAAAATATGATTAATATATTAAAAAATAAATAATTAAAAATTATAATAAAGATGCAGATAATGAAATAAATGGAATATATGCATTACCTCTCTTTTGACTGCTTGCACTTTATTCTACATGATGACATGGTATACTTTTAGAGCTATAAATAATAAAAAATTTGGATCACTTATATATTGTCATTCAGTACATACATTTATATATGTATATATCAAAATAGTTGAAAAGATTTCTGACATGATTAATAGAATATTTAGAGATGAAGGTAACTATTAATGACTGATAAGAATCACCCAAAGACAAACTTTTCATACAGATAATTAAATATTTTAGATGATAATTATCATATATAAACTCTAAAAAATGATCATCATTTATAAAATTTCTGTATTATGTTTTTCCACTTACATATGATTAAATGATCCCCATTTCTTATGCTTGCTCAAGCTAAGATCTAGGTGCAGTGCTCTCAGATCCAGGGCTCCTCACTGGTGAAAGCCACAGGCTAGAAACTAGTCTTGTGATATTGAATGAGTAGCCACTAGATAGGGCTTTTATGCACAAACCTTCTTGCATCTATTGATTACTCTGGCTTGCACTGAGTGGTACTTATATGATCATGAATTTTCTTTTATTGTCGAATGGAAGAACTTTATTCATAACAACAATTAATGTTTGTCTAAGTCTTATTAGTCATCAGCAACTTTCATTATAAAAACTATATTCCCTTTTATTTTTGACTGGGAAATGTTTTATTTACTATAATAGTAATGTTTCGAGTAAATCCCCAGCCATCCTCAGATTTAGCTACAAAAATAAATTAGAAAGAAAACTTTATAATATCTGACTAAGTCTCATTAGCCATGCACAGTTTTATTTACAAAAAACCATATTCCCTTTTATTTTTAAGTAGAAATTTTTTTATTTACTAAAGCAGTAATGTTTTGGCAAAATCCCCAGCTATATTCAGAATTAGCTACAAAAATAAATTACGAAGAAAACTTGAAAATTAAGATAATACCGTAAATAATAATTGTATAAAATAAATTCAAAACCATTTCTTTTAACCAAAATACAAATCCATTTAATTTAATGAATATATATTTAAATATGTTAAGAGTTAAAAGAATTTATTTGTATACATTCATTATTATCTTTATTTTCAATATTTCTTTTTTTTTTTAGAGTTAATACTGAGGAGAGCTAAAGAGATTTGCTGAAAGATTAATATTATTGTGAATAAAATGCTTACATTCAAAAGATGAAAGTACAGATTTATAACTGAGTTTTAAGATAATATTAATATTTCATCGTAAAATGTCTAAAATAACATAGATATATATCACACACACACCAAATTATTTTGCATACAAAGATGATAAAGGCATTACGCTAGCTTGCGTTTTTTCCAAAATATATATACGCATGTGCACGTGAGCGCATGCGCATGTCTATCCCCATCATATCTATTTGAATGCATACATTATTATGAATTTTTAATGTGAAATTAGTAGAACGCTTTTATTTTTAATATAGCCATGGGAAATAGCTTCTATTTTTTCCAACTTTTTTAATATCATATTTAATAATCAAGGAAAAAAGAAAGATAAATGAAACTACTTAATGAATTTTCTGTTTCTCATCAGATTATCATTAAAAAGGGAATATTCAACTGCTTTTTAATGAATTCTTAATTTTTATACATGCATGATTGTTAAAATCCGAGGCTGTTAATGTCTAGTGAAGTGAAACGTTTCTTGATTCATTAGAGAGAGAAAATAGCTGTGTATAGATTTAATCAGTAATAACATCTATTTGATTTTAGCCTCACGACCTCCCCCCTCTTCCCCGTAATACTATGCATTTTTGCAAAGTACCGCATTAGGAATGTATTCTTAATAAAAATTATCGACCCTTTTAATGAGTAACTTAACTGACAAAAATTTTCTTTCCAGTTAAGTAATTTTCCTTAATGATTTTAACTAATATAATTCAGCTATTAATATTTATTATTTTAATTGTGGTTGTATATGCTGTGGCGGTTTAAAAACAATTACCTGTTTTGTCAAGCGTTGTTAGCCGAGAGGTCAGCGCAGCCGCCTTGCCAGCAAATTGTTGATTGCAGACGGTTGTTGTGGTTTCGCCTCTCGGCCGATGCTATGACTTATGAAAAAAAACAATTACCTGTTTTTAATAGAAGTTTTAAGATTTATTTATATATATAAAATATGATAATTCAAATCATTATGATGATGAAAATTTAATAATTAAATTTTCTGCGCATCTGTTTTTAGAATTGATTTCTGTTATTGGGAAATCCAATTAGTAGAAAGACATCAGGTATATTCGAACGTTTTTTTAAATATACAGATGTTTACAAAACTTGACAAACTAAATGATAAAATTGTATTTTAATTTATACAATTTTTTAAATCGCTATTTTGGTCGCAATTCTGTAGTTTTGTCATTTTCTATTTAATTTGATTGTAACTTTTTTTTTTCATGTGTCATAGCATCGGCTAGGAAGCGAACCCGCTAACCCGGGACAACTGCTTGTAAGGCCGCTGTGCTGACCTCTCGACCACCAACGCTTGACAAATTTTTGTTTCCAAGAACAAGTCATTTTCCATCCTATTTAAGACCAAAACTATAAGTGTGAGTTATTAATGAACACAAGCTGGTATAGTGCTGTAATATCTCCACACTCTCAGATTATATCATCTGATATTCATTGATGGCTCAACCTTACTGTAGATGTCACTAGAATAGAATAAAGAGATTTTCTGATGATATCTTCATGTGCACAGATAATACGGAAGATATGGAAGTTATGCTGAAGATGTGCACGAGGGTGGATAAAAAGATGGGGATTAAATTTAGTGAAGAAAAATCAAAAAATGCTGGGAAAAGAGAGGAGAAATAATTTTTATTGGGGGATATAAAGTTAAATATGGTGAATAGGTATAACTATTTGGAATCATCTTAATTAGTCAGAGTAATTGCTTGGATAAATGGGAGAAAAAATTAATAAGTGAAGCAAAGATAAAAAAGGAACTGATAAAGAAATTGACAGTGTTTTCTTATAATAAATATGATATAGCTAGAATTGTATGGAAGGGACTGCAGTAGCAGGGTTATCTTATGGTAATGTGTTAGTAAAGGGGTGTCAGATTATTTAGAAAAAGTACAAAGAGAAGTAGGAAGACATGCATTAGATGCAGAGGTGTAGATGACAAAGAGGAAATTCAAGGAGAAATAGGATATGACAGATGCAAAAAGCAAAATGAAAATGTTCAGTAGATTGCAATTTATGAATAATAAGAGAAAAGCCCAAATAGTATTTAATTGGGTTATAAGTAAAGGACAGGCAACAAGATGGGTGCGAAAGGTAATACGTTATGTAGAAGATTTGGATAAAGAATTTATGTCAGTATACTTGTACAAAAGATGGGATGATTGTATTAGGAGAATTGTTGAGTATTATAGTGGCAAAGAATGGGTTAGAAGAATAGGTGCATTAATAAAAAATAGGGAGTTGGAGAGATAGAATACTAGTATGGAGAATAAAAAAAGTAAATATATATAGAAGTAAAAAGAATAATGGGTATGAGTTAATTTACAATAATAGCAAGAAAGTAGTTTACTGTTTAAGCCTCAAACAGAATTGTTAGCAACAAGGGAATGTACACATGAATGGAGGAATGTGGGTGATTTAGTCTGCAAATTAGGTAAGGAAGGTATAGAAAATATTAGGCATCTGTTAATTGAATGTACATGCCAACAAGCAGAAAGGGTACCGAATAAATATAAACAAAGTGATTATACGAAAAGTGGGTTCCTGGTTTTTATGCTGGGTTTGGAAAAAATAAGGGGGATCTGGATATAAAGATCATTGAGTGGACAAAGATAATGTTGCGGAAATGGGATAGAGCGGGAGAGAACAACATGGGAAAAAAACTTAGGGTGGGGAATGGAAAAAGGAAGTAAGGTGGCTAACAGGTTTTTCTGGGCATAATGGCTGAAAGATTCCTGACTTCATTAAATGAGAAGCCATAGGGTATCACATTGCACTTGGAAATGTAAGAACCTGAGAAAGTCATAGGATATCAATATTGTTCATGTTTTACTAATCGTTGTTCGCTTTTATATAGAGGATAGCTAACTTTGAGCAAAAGATATAAATTTTATAGTACTTACTGTTTGTTTACTATTTCCATAATTTAATGTTAATTGTCATTTAAAAAATTCGAAACTTTATTTAAATTTTTCAAATACATTCAACTGTTAATAATAGCACACAGATTGCATATAATATTTACTTTAATTCTGTATATAAAATTATCTTAATACTATGTCATTATTAATACTAATATAATGCGCCAAAACAGAGTTGTATATATTTTGGTTAATCTGTTGAGAAGACCCATTTTTTTGCTAATTTGAATACTGTTCAATCTTTGATTCATTACGTATTCATTTTGCGCAGCAAACCATAGCTCTTTAATCCTGCACTTCCTGTTGCCTGATTCCTCACACATTATTTTAATAATACTTGGATCAAAACTGTGTCAAAGAGGTGTGGTTCGAACAGTATTCAAATTAAAAAAAAAGGATCTTCTCGGCAAAATACCCATGATTACATGGGAGTTCAATTAATTCCAATAAAACATATACAAACACTGTTTGGCGCTTCAAGCTCATATATATATAAAACACTAAAATTTCACAGACTTTCATTCTAAATTAGTTTTGAAAAATAAAAGTACATTACTCTTTATATATATTCAAGAAAAGATTAAGTTTACATAAATTCAATAATGTGAAAGGCTAAAACCTATGACAGATGCACTTTTAAAAATGCTTATGTGACAGCCAATCAGATGTAATAGTGACTGCATGTGGAACTCTCAATTCAAAAACACAAGCCAGAAATACGAGAAAAAGATGGAACCCACCTTCTTTTATAAATTCAATAAAAATATTTTGAGAAAGGGTTAAATATATAGTATTATGCAGTTAAATAATTAAAATTTGAATTGCTTCAAAGCAAAAATCAAGTTAGGCTAAATTCTTGTAGAAAAAAGGCTTATTCTTAATTATTTTATCTTTCTTTTAATATGTATGTATCATTATTATCAGTTTACTTTAGACTGAAAGTCCAGGTTTAACCCATTTGTTCCAACATATAATCTCTTTTTTCTACACACCATCAAACTTGTTTATTCCATCCATCTGACACAAAGTCTCTTTCTAAATCTTTTACAATCAGCTGGAAATCCAGTTAAAGACTAGAACTATCCATCTATTATCATTTCTCTAGAAATATGTCAAGCCTATATCCATTTTAGTCTTTTTGATCAATAATGTCAATAATACTAGTTTGATCTTTCACCCATGTATTTTATTTTTGATCTCTTCTTGTGATTCCCCATATATGTATCTCCATGTTTTTTTATCTCACTTGTGCTTCCAATATTTTGCATATTTGCAGTAAAGTGCATGTTCACTTTTCTAATTAATTTTTTCTTCCTCTTTTAACTTCAAAGTCCAACATTAGACAGATTTTCTTCCATTTCAAGTAATTTTCCTTTACTTGAAAATGATCTTGTAGGAAATGAAATAAAAGGCCACAACTGAATGTCAGCCTCTGTTGATAATCGTACAGTCTCCTGGGTCTAAAAACTTGAATATAGTTTTGTCAATTATGATTGTAAATGACCAAAACATAAACTCAGCCATAGTCAAGCATTGGTGGCCTAGTTGGCTAGCATAGCTGCCTTCCAAGCAGCTGGCCTGGGTTCGCTTCCTGGTCAATGCATTTGACATACATACGAAAAAAAAACATAAACTCAGTCACACATACATACATTCTATTTTCAAGAAAACTCAACTGATTCGTCATTTAATCAACTGAAAAGAAAAACTACAATGTTTATTGATTTTAAACTCAAAGGTATAAAGCTCAGTGAATTCACTATGCTGTTGATATAGTGTTCATTTACCATATGAATAATCACATAATAATAACAGCTGCAATAACAAAAATCTAGGAAGTAGCTATTAGGAATTTACTATTCTTGGTTTTTTTTAAGGCTACAAATAAAAATAAAAATATTTCCTTTCATTGTGCAGTCAATATATATATATAATTAAATATTTCCTTGAGATATCCATATAAACACTTAGATTACCAGATTTAATCCATACTTCTCATTTGTTTCAAATGTATAATCATTATATAAAAATTAAGACCAGCTCTCTTTCAGCATACATATATTGCCTGATAAAAAAGATTCATACCTGAGATACATATATAAAAAGAGAAAACTGGTCTAAATTTTTACAGTAGATGATAATTTACAATGCTACAGATTTGAAGTTAATGAGAAACACTCTATTTAATTTGAAAAACTTGCATTGAAGCATACAACAGAATTCTATAAGTGCTCTCTCATTTGCTTTCGAAATCTGTGGAAAAAAATGTGAAAGGTTAGGTTTATAAATGTTTTTTTTTAAAAAAAAAAAAAAAAATAGAAACCCAAGATAAATAGAGATTTTATAATTTTTTTAAAAAGAACATATATATATATATACAATTAAAGAAAGCAAACAAATGCTCCTCAGACTATGAATTAATAGCACTTTGTATGATTAGCAAGGATCAAGAATAGAGTGAACTCACTTATTCTTTAATCTTTTGATAAGCTTACCCTTGCTACTATTGGTGGAAATTCAGAAGAAATTAAATGTACTAGCCAGATGAAAACATGGCATTAATAATTATGATACTAATAATATAAAGCTTAAAGAGTAGATGGGTCCATTCCATTCTTTTTTTTTCATGTCATAGCATCGGCCGGGAGGTGAACCCACGACCGTCTGCAACCAACTACTTGCTTGCAAGACATCTGCGATGACCTCTCAGCTAACAATGTTTGACAGGTTCATTCCATTCTAGATCTTTGCTAAACACAGAGTTCTACTTATTCATAGTTGGGGAAGGGTGGTTTTCTTCCCTTAATTACATATGCAAATGTACAAAAGAGCAAAGGCAGCATTTGTTAAGAGAAAAACAGCTTTTTTTTTTTTTACTTTTGAAGAAAAAATTTAGGAAAAGATTAATTAAATGATGGATGTACTATTACTTAATTGTGAAATGTGGACAATGAGTAATAAAATTGGAACAGAAGCCTTCGAGATGTGGTGTGGAGAAGAATGGAAGAAATCAGTTGGATAAGTAAAATAGAAAATGAAAAAGTTTTGAAAAGAGTAAATGAAAAAAAAAAAGATTGATCAAGGAAATTAGAAATAGAACGAGAAACTGGATTGGACATATATTAAGAAGGATTGTTTAATGAAAACTGTTTGAAGGGAATGGTGAGTAGAAAGAAGAAAAGACAAAAGTGATTGACATTGTTGGATGATATAAGAGGTGGGAAAAGTTACATGGAATTGGAGAGCTGGGTAATCAGAGTGGAAATATGGATGAATTGGCGATGTGACTACTCTCTGGACCTGTGCATGTGACAGAATACTATTGATTGATTGACGCATACATTAACTTATACTAAATTGCAGAATAATGTTGTTAAATTTTATTGTAGGTTATTTTTAATTTGTCATTCACAATATCATGTTTTGCTTCTTTTCTTAACACTTTATTGTCAGAGGCAATTCCTTTTACTCTCCTTTTTATAATATTACTATTTTGTTTTTGTTTTTTATACAGAGAAGCATTTTGTAAAATTTCACTTTTACTTTCTGACTATTTTTCAAGAACAAGCTGATGTGATGCTATTTTTTTCTACTGCAGTTCTGCCATCTAGTGTAAGCTTCAGTAATCAGTGCATACATGATATAGAGCTTTTAAAATTTCCATTCAGTACTGTTATCTTTTTCCCCCAAATGACAAAGTTGTAATAAAATAAATGATTTGTTCTTGAAGTATTTTGTAAGCCATGGTCAAGTGACATTTCTTTTTTGGTTTCTTAATATTTTATTATTTTCTTGGCACATCTGTAATGATTTATTATATTCTATAAATTGAGGTGTCATTTGAATCCAGATAAATTGAAAACTCTTTCAGATTTTCCTGACTGGATTATGTTATCACATTTGTAATACTTTATCAATAGCATTTATTTAATCTCTAATGCACATATACATTTGAAAATAATAATAAATATAGTTATTCAGTTATATATAGTGAAATTAAAGTTAAAAAAACAGTTCAGTCAATACTTATAAAATGTTAAGACTAATTGGCATGTTTCTGTTTTGTTTTTCATAACTTATCCAACAATTCTACTTGGTCCATAATTTAAACATCAATAGAAATCTTTAATTGCTAACACTTTTAAATACTTTTTTTTACTGTCATTACATTGTTTACATAAATATTATCAAAAATCTAGAAAAATCTTCCCTCAGGAAAATGCAAGAAGGAAAAAATGATTACAAAAAGTTAATAAACCTCACGTAACCACCACTTCTTATGCTTATGTATAACTGTTGTTAAAACAGGCAAAACTCACTCTACGTATTGCCACACAGAACAAGCTAGAATAATCAATGGATGCCAGAAGGCTTGTGCATAAAATCCCCATCTAGTACCTACTCATCCAATATCCCCAGACTAGTTTCTGGCTTGTTGCATTAGATCCTAAGATCTAAGTGCAGTGCTCTCAGATCCAAGGCTCCTCACTGATGAAGGCCACAAGCCAGAAACTAGTCTGGGGATATTGGATGAGTAGGCACTAGATGGGGATTTTATGCACAAGCCTTCTGGCATCCATTGATTACTCTAGCTTGCTGTGTGTGGCAATACATATAGTGAGTTTTGCCTGTTTTAATTACAAAAAGTTACAAAACTTATTTCTAGAAGGTTGCAGGGATAATTGGATTTTGGTAAATTTGCAATTAAGTCATTTTGATGAAAGCGTTATTATTTTGAATTCTGCTCAAGTCAGTGATATTTCTGGAATGGTTTCTTTTCATATTAATACGTTATATAATTCAGTTGATTATACTTTTTCTCTGAAGGTTATTCAGGATTTTCTTATTAAAAAGAATTTTGAAGAACAATATTTATTATGGATTTTCTCAATTGGACTAGACAAGATATTGCTTCTTTCAATGATCAATTCTGTAAAATGAAACAATTATGGCTGATGGGAGTTTCGGTTAGTCCTTTGGTTTGTAATCTGACACTTAATCATACTGAGGAAATATTGTGCAACCTATATTAAATGATTATAATATTTTAATATTAGATATGTAGATGGTGTTTCCATTTGTACTCCATTGGAAGTGATTTCAGATGTTTTTGATGAATTGAATGATGACCCCAACTTAAATTGGTCTATTGAACATGAAGTTAATGGCAATATTAAGTATTTAGATGTGATAAAAGAAACCGTACCAACAACACATTGGACTACACAATATGAATTAAGCCTATTAATGTTACAGGATGTATCAATCCTAAATTTTGTATATATGCAGGATATAAATATGCAGCATTCAATGCTTTCTTGCGCATGAATCATAATTCTTGCAAATTTAAATTGGATAACAAAGATAATATTTATATGTCTGAATTAATAGGGGTAGGTTACAATAAATATATTTTATTTGAATATATTAAAGCATTTTAACAATAACATTATGGATAATAAACCTTAAATTATCTTCTCTTACAAACTTTCTACATCTTCAAGTATGAAGAAATTGTACGATCAAGAATATAATCTACATTTCAATCACCTATTATATTAAACCATTTGACTAACAATAGTTTAAAGATAAATTTAATCCTAAGAAACTTTCTGATAAATTCAGAGCAAATATTAATGTTAAGAGTTAAATAGCATATATATATTATTACAATAAAGCTAAATTGGACTCTTCAATGTCACCAGCATTTTTGGGTTATAAACTTTTATTTAGTCATATTTTCAATATTAGAGAGATAAAAATGGTTTCACAGTGAACACGATAGGAAACATAAAATTAATAAGGTTTGGTTTACTAATAATGGTAATTCTAAAGTCTGATAGTGTGCACTTAAGTACCTTTCAGATATATACCATAGTGACAATTTTGTGATTTCTACATGTTTATTTGATGTGTGTAACATTTTTTATTTTGAAATTTCATAACTATTGCCTTGTATAAGAGTGCTCAGCACTCAGAGTGCATTTAGGTTATATATTTCATTAACTCCAGTTTATCTCCATATTTTGGAATTAATATTCCTTGTGATTATATTTATGAATATTGATGAAATAATAACAATAATAAATTATAAATAACCAATTTGTAAATAAGTGTGGTTATTCTAACTTCAAAAAAGAAAAAAGGAGGAAAGAAGTATAAAAAAAAACTACTCTAAAGTGCAAGTGAAGTGAATCTCTAAACCACAAATATGTCCACATATAGAACATGCTAGTCCAACTTTTTACTTGATATTTTGTTATTTTAATTTTTTCAGCAGAAAACTTTTCTTTGTGAAATACTTTAGCACAATATATCTAATTGTGAGCTCTCCGATGCACTCTATTTTCTGCCATATCTGCCAGGTGGAAACAATTGATATATTATCACTTCTTTCAAATGTTTTTGAGATAATACATATAACATAGGCTAAGTCTACATCCCCACAAAAATTATGCTCAAGTTCACTATTAAATATATTTTTAGGAAAACTTGCATTCTTCATTCGTTTTACATCTCTGGACCTAATAACGGAACCCTATAGTATCAAAACCATATAAGGTGAGGTACATATTGATTGATTATATGATCCTGCCATTGTATTTTTCAAATTTTACAGAGCATCCTTAGATGAAACTTTTGTGATGCTTTTATATTGCACTAATAAGGCACCCAAGTTTCACTTCCATACCATAAATTAGATAAAATAACAGTTCTATATAAATAAAGTGAATGAAATAAAGGGGGGAAAAACTAATCATTAATTAAGTGACATAAAACTTGCTTGTAGACATAGAAGGGAAAACAATTTATTCGTAAATTGAATTTTTGCTATTATGCTACAATTTTTCAATGGATGAATGTCAATAAAGGACCTTGATTTGAGACCAGTCTTAGATGGTGAAATTATATCTTGAATTATATACATGGAAACTCTGTAGAGATTCCAAATAAAAGACTGAATCACTAGTTGCTTTGTTAAATCTTCAATTGTCCAAATCCAACAATGAAACCATTTTGGGTTTGATTTTCCTATGTGAAACTGGCATTCATCAGCAAGTTCAGGGCAGCCCATGGTTGTTGTGGTCATCTACTTTATAAGTGTAATTTATCAGCTACTGATTTATGTAAATGTGGGCAAACTATGAATACATAATTAATGATTGTTGAATCTATGAATATGCTTACAATATAGCATTTAATTTTATCTATGGATTTTGAGTTAACATATGGGATCCTATTGTAATTTACATTCACTAGCTAAGAATGACCTTTCTTTAATATTACCAAATTGAAATATTATTGGACACCCAAAGACTAGCTTAAAATCTAGGCAATATTTTTGAAGATTTTCACTTTTATAAATTAATTCATATACTGATTTAACTACTGAGACCATCCAAGAAAATGTCTGCAATCATGCAGTATTTTAAAAGATGAAATACTTTTTTAGTCTTTATTAAAAGAATGGTTTTTGTGTCACTTCATCAAAATTAAAAATTTGATTTAAAGTGTTATAATGCTCACCAAGTTCTTTTTGATTTTATTCAGTAGAAAGGTAATAGAATCAAATGCAAATTCTGATCTTCAATAATGCTCCACCATTATGCATTTTTATTTCATCACAACAAGCACTTAGTGTCATATGATCACCATTTCTTATGCTAGCACATCTGTTATTAACAAAGGCAAAACTTTCCATACAGTAGTGCTACCTAGTGCCAACCAGAGTAATCAATGGATGCCAGAGACTTGTGCATTACTCTGGTTAGCACTGGGTGGCACTACTGTATGGAGAGTTGTATGGGTAAATTTAGAGTGGGGAATGTAAAAGAAAGTGGCTAACAGGTTTATCTGGGCTTAATTGCTGAGATATTCTTGACTTCGTTTAAGGAGAAGCCATAATACATCACATCACATCACTTTGTTAACAACAAGCACTTGTGATTAAATTTTATTTGTCCTATGCTTTTACTTGATACAATTTAATTTAAAAATTATATGCATTAAGACATTAATAAAAATAAAATTTACTACTACATTCTTAGTTTTTAATTCTTCTTGTGATGAAAATTTGTAATAATGACATGTAAAAAAGAATATCATCTAAATAATATTTAAATTATAAACTTTGAGAATAAACAAGGCAAAACTTTCCATACAGTAGTACCACCCTGTGCAACCAGAGTAATCAATGGATCCCAGAAGGCTTGTGCATAAAATCCCTATCTAATGCCTACTCATCCAATATCCCCAGACTAGTTTCTGGCTTGTGGCCTTCGTCAGTGAGGAGCTTTGGATCTGAGAGCACTGCACCTAGATCTTACTATAAAACTATGAGAATGAAATTGAAAACACAAAAATATGTTCAATCTAAGCTCAATAACTTATATAGTCCTATGGGTCCGCTATTGAGCTTAGATTGAAAATATTTTTGTGTTTTCAATTTCATTCTCATAGTTTTAGAGTTAAGTAGAGATAAAAGGTGGTTGCTGGAGGGTTGCATTAGATCCTAAGATCTAGGTGCAGTGTTCTCAGATCTAAAGCTCCTCGCTGATGAAGGCCACAAGCCAGAAACTAGTCTGGGGATATTAGATAGGGATTTTATGCACAAGCCTTCTGGCATCCATTGATTATTCTGGTTGGCACAGGGTGGCTCTACTGTATGGAGATTTTTTGCCTTGTTTATAAACAATTATGTGCTAGTATAAGAGATGGCGATCATGTGATGCTTAATGGTTTAAACTTCGAGATTGTTGTCCATAATGACGTGACAATTTCAGCCTCAGTGGTTGCATTATGAATTTGGACTTTTTTTTAAAATTATTTTCTAATTTTTTTAATTGCTTTTTTTTTTGTTAAACCATGAGACACCAATTACAATATACATTTATTGCTTTTAATTGATCTTATTTGTTATATGCAAGTCCTAATTTTAACTTCCAATACTATATTGTACTTTTATATGGTTAGCGTTTTATATTTAAAAACTACTGATGACATAATAAGTAAACAAAATGCACTTGATTCCTGTTTATACATATAGTTTGTGTCCTAAATAGAATAATGCAGTACTAAACTGGAACTCAATCTCCCTGGATACTGAACCATTGCTTTTATTTCTGGTGATCATTCTTCTTGTGAACTCCTAAGCAATAGACGATTCAATTATACTTTGCAGCATATTTTTAAATTTCTCTTGCATGCGTGTGTGTCTTCTTTTACGTTGTAAAATAATTCATTTTGTGAACTTCTGGTGGTACTAAAGTTCCTTTCATGAAAAATTGATAACTTTTATCACATTCTAAAATAATTCGATCCCATCGGTGCTGACCTAAGGCGTGATGAATGAGAGATCTCCGGTATACAGCTACAAAACGCAGTCATTATTATTTTAAAAGTTAGTTAGAAAGTTAAAGTTTTAAAAAATCGGCATTATATTTATATGAACTCATTTGAAATTTAAATAGTCTCATTTTTCAATATATATGCATTAAAAACTCTAGAAAGAATATGTCTTACACATATTTTTTTTTTATCTTCCTCATTTAAATTTGTAAGCTTTAAAATGTATAAGATTGGACTAAATTTGCAACTCGTTAAACTAGATTCTTCTAATCTATTGTTAGAAATATTTCTATTTAGATAATCAGTAAACGATAAAAATTTGAAGCTTTGACAGTGTTTCAGAAAATTATTACGAGTGGGCAGAGACCACCCAGGGTGGGGAGGCTTGAAGAAATTTGAAAAAATAAAGGAAATGATAACTATATTCAATTAAGCATGACGAGTACGAAAATATATATATATGTTTTTTTTTTTTTTTAATTTTTAAAAAGTAGTTTTTCTTTAAAATGTTATAACTTTATATTTGCAAAGGGCATTGTAACAGTATACAGCATAAACCACGTGATGTCTCTAACATTATTGAAATACTATAAATTTTGCTTACTTTATTTCGCAAATTAGTATTTTAATTTTTATTAATCTGTTAAACATCTGCGTGGGGATTTTTATTTGGTGAGTGGGAAAGGAGGGGTAGGCGGAAAGAAAATTTGGACTTTTTTTTTTTATATAAAAAAAAAAAAACAAATATTCGTAATTCAAAATTTTCAATTAGCCGATCTTTTTCCTTTTCTTCATGCATTTCTTCCTTATTCCTAAAAAATTTTTGGGATTGTGTCTGTATTGAAAGAAATATGTGCAACACACCAATCATTATATTCAAAATTTTGCTTATTTATATCTCTTGAAATGCTATTTTAAAAAGACAGTTATAATTAATAAATTACGTCATTACAGCTCTTATGTTTATACTCAAATCAATAAATATTTCAGCCTTTCATTATCTGGTCAACACTTTGAACAGGTAGGAAATGGACAGCAATTAGACCATAAATGATAGCAATGATAGATAATGGAGTGACATTAAAACTGCTGAGACGTTAAATAAAATACATATAAATTGGCCAACATTAATTGTTTGTAAATAGACCAATAAATAATAAATTTTACAACCTTTCAACCAACAAACTATATTATACTGTATAATGGTTTATTTGGAAGGTTGTAAAATAAATTACTTTCCAATCTATTTTAAGATAATTCATCTTGGCTAATTCATTCTGTTATCTGTCGTTACTAGCATTTACAATCTGTTTAAAAACACAGACAAAAAGGTGAAGTAGTTAACCATTTCTTATCTATTCCTCGTATTGTCTTAACGATGGATTGTAAAAATATTTATTAGATTCGAGTCCTATGGGTTGATATAATTGACCAGTTAGCTATTGATATACTTGAGGTTTGAGCATCACATGATCACCATTTTCTATGTTTACGCGAGCTGTTAAAGAATAGCAAACTTTTTAGAATAGTGTCACTCAGTGCAAGCCTTAGTAATAACTGAATGCAAGAAGGTTTGTGCATAAAATCCCCACCCAGTGCAACTCATCCAATATCATCAGACTAGTTTCGAGCTTAAAGCTTTCATCAGGGAGAAAAGGCATCCATCAGCAGTCATCTTTTACCTGTTTGGTTAATTATAATGCTATGAGCTCAAGATGAAAACACTAAATAGGTTAAATATGGCTGCTGGAAGATTGCATTAAAACCTAAGATCTAGATACAATGCTCTCAGATCCATGATTCATCACAGAGGAAAGGAAAGCCTCAAGCTAGAAACTAATATTGGGATATTGGATGAGTAGGCACGAGATAAGGATTTTGTACACAAATCTTCTTACTTTCATTGATCAGTGTGACTCTACTGTATAGAGAGTTTGCTACCATGTTAAGTAATAAAATACATTTCTGCTTAAGAACTGAACATTGACAGATCACATGATCATCATCCCATACTAGCACAATTGTAAACAAAAGCAAAACTCTCCATACAGTAGTGCCACCCTGTGCTAACCAGAGCAATCAATAGATGCCAGAAAGCTTGTGCATAAAATTTCATTCTCATAGTTTTGTAGTAAAGTAGAGTTAAAAGGTGGCTGCTGGAGGGTTGCATTAGATCCTAAGATCTAGGTGCAGTGCTCTCAGATCAAAGGCTCCTCACTGATGATGGCCACAAGCCAGAAACTAGTCTGGGGATATTGGATGAGTAGGCACTAGATAGGGATTTTATGCACAAGCCTTCTGGCATCTATTGATTACTCTAGTTAGCACTGGGTGGCACTACTGTATGGAGAGTTTTGCTTTTGTTTACAACATTGACAGATCATGCAAAAATTTGACAATTTTATCCTATTTTGGTTCGAAGTTGGATTATGTTGAAAATAAAATGTTACTGAAGTGATATTGACATAAAACATTGTAGCATAATAAAATAATTCACATCATAATCTAAACAACTGAAGATATAATATATGAAATATATACAAATATGTCCATTGGATTTTATACAAGATAGTATTGTAATAACTTTATCAAAATTTTTGTTTTTATAAATATAACTTGAAATCTTGAAACATGGATAAATGACATTTTAGAAAACTTCCAACTTTCCTCATATGGGACTTCAGGTGTCTGTCTCTCTTCTACTTCTGGGAGGATAAACCTCTATTGTTACTACAACATGCTGCTATTGTTGTTAAAGGCTATAATTATTTACTTATTCTGATATGTCATTTTCAGTGTTCAAACTTCAAGTGATTTCAGAGAATAATTTTTACCCCTTCAGGGAACAATTTTTTCTCCCTTAATTATTAAGTTTTTTTGCATTTTATTAAGAAGTAGTTATATGTTAGTCAATAACACTATTTATAAGTCAATTAATTGCTTATAAGAAATAATGAACAGTTTATCACTGGGATAAAATTGTGTAATCGGGAACTAAAGGGTCACTTTTCAAATGAATAAAGTAAAATATAAATAAAAACCTGTTTGTCCAATGGAATGCACTTTTGTGCTTGAGCTGCATTTAAATATTAAGTGACCTCCTGAGCAAATAATCATTGTATTATTAATGCTTATTTTTACAAATTATTATTCATTGATTTTTGAGTTCTAAAATCTGCACTTTGAGTAGTTGATTCAGTGTAAGGTTAGTATTATTTAAACAATTCAAAACAAAACAACACTCTCCATATAGTAGTGCCATCTTGTGCTAACAAAAGCAATCAATGGATGCCAGAAGGCTTGTGCATAAAATCCCTATCTAGTGCCTACTCATCCAATATCCCCAGACTAGTTTCTGGCTTGTGGCACTAGATAGGGATTTTATGCACAAGCCTTCTGGCATCCATTGATTGCTCTTGTTAGCACAAGATGGCACTACTATATGGAGAGTGTTGTTTTGTTTTGAATTGTTTAATAACAATTATTGTGCTAGTATGAGATAGTGATCATGTGATGTTTAGTTAGTATTATTTATGATAGTTTCAGGTTTGATACTTGATCCCTCGTTGTAAAAAATAATCATAGGACTATCATGGTAATAATTTTTGTGCATAAACATCAACTTGATCCCAAGAGAATCTTTTGATATAAATATTTCTTCTAAAATTAGTTTTCATATTTAATAAATAAATAATCACATGATTTTTTACTGCTCAGAAGTTAATATGTAGCTTAAGTTGAAGTTCCAGGCTGAATTCAAACCTAGGACATGCATTTTCACATTTATTTTACACATCATATTTTAATTACTTGTCAAGCATTGTTAGCCGAGAGGTCATCGCAACCGCCTTGCAAGCAAGTAGTTGGTTGCAGACTTGTGGGTTCACATCCCGGCTGATGCTATGACATATGAAATATATATATATTTTAATTACTTTCCCTCCAAAACTATAACTGAAATTGGAAGTCACATTTTTTTTTTTCAAAATGTAGAGCCAAATTTTCTGAAATCTTTTTAAAAAAGATTTTAAACATTGGCAAAAGAAATATTAAGTCCAATAAATATACTGACATAAAGAGTTTGAAATTTTTGATTCTTATTGATATTGGGATTGTCTAAGCATTGACTGGTTTTAATGAGTAATAAGAAATATATTAAAGATATATAAATTCACTTCTAAATCTGACTAAATGATTTTGAAACACATTGCACATTTGTGTATAAAATATTCAGTACCAAAAGCTAAATTAGTCAATATATATGACAATTTTTTTTTATCTACACATAATTTATAAGAAATTGTAAATCAAAGAAAGAGTAAAAGATCATAAAAATAAAGAATAAATTATTGAGAAGAATGAAAAGAAGAGAAAAATTAAAGAATCTCTTTTGATACACATTTGTAATTCTGAAGCTATTAATTTATTTAAATGTTGTAATTGGAATGTGTGTTGGAATTGTGGGAAAATAAAATAATATATATTTGTTTTGCATTACTTTGCATCTGAGAAATGTATCTGATTGGGGAAACTATTTTGTAATTTAATTTTGGCTAGTGATTTAATTGTGAATTGGGATTCTTGATTTGTATATATATAAAAGTAAATATTTCATAGTTAAAAAATGTTTGGACTTAAACAAGATGTGCTACTGACATTTCTTAATCCCCTCATCAATCACCATGAATGCATAATGTGTACAGGTCTATGCTTATTGGCACAATGGAAGTGGTCAAATCAAAGGATAAAGGAGAGTTTTTTGGATTGTTTCTCTGATGAATGAAATAAAATAAAAATCTTACTTCAATGAATGGAACCTATGATGAAAGTTATCAAATGATTTGCTGAGCTATTAGCCTTAAAATTATTTGGTTTATATATTTAAACTAATAAATTACTCATTAAAAATAAACTGTAATATTTTTAAATTATAGTAATATTGTGAAAAAAAACTATTTTTCACACATGCATTAAATTTGACATGCACTCGCTCCCTCTCATCAATAATTGCTTTACAACCATAGATGGCTAACTACGGTTAAGGCTTATTTTTTAAATAAACTAAGTTATTAACCATGTCTAAATTAGAGTTTGAATTTATTATTAGCCTGATTATTAAATGCATTTTTCTTGCACAAATTCAATTTATATATCACAGGCAAGATATTGTTTCTCATTTCTAACTACCTGCGACCCTGAATTCTATTAATTTATATAGATGTAATACTGTAATTAATAATATAGTGATATATATATATATCTATAATATTGTGGAAGGAACTAAAAGTGTTATTTTATTTAAAGAATAAGCTTTAACCATAGATGGATCATCTATGGTTTTAAAACAATTATTGGCGGGAGAGAATGTGTGTCAAGATTAGTATGCATGTGAAGAATAGTTTTCCGCCACCACCATAATATTAGAGATATATAAGTCACAATATTATTAATTATTAAATCATAATAAATGTATAAATAAATAGTAATAATAATAATATGTATCTTATACAGAAGTATTTTCAAGTACTTAGCCTCATAATTATTATCAGTTGAACTTATTTGGAAGAGAAATAGATGTCACGTGATTTTACAGAAACTGTGTATTTCAATATCATTAGATAGTCTATTTATTACAGTGTCTTTGAAATTGATTTATAAGAATTTCATCTTTAATTTTTCTCCTTCTATGGTGTATTTATCATATAATGTTTTTGAATGATCTAAATAGAAAGTCAATTTAGTGTTTGGTGGGTAATGGTTACAATCTAAATAATCAATTTCTGTATAAGTTATATTATTATAATTTAAAAGTATTATTGGGCCTGATTTATCGCTGACATATCTAACTGATAAATGACATAAATATTAAATAAAAATGCACATAGAGAGCGTACCAATAGCTCTAACAAGCTCGTAAATTAACAAGTGCGGTTATGAGAAATATTTAAAATCTCTATCCAGAACACTCTTATCTCCAGACCATGGTTTCGGGCTTATGGCCCACGTCAGTGGAGAGCTAGAATATTCGGACACTAGACCTAAAATATCAACTCAAAAAACCAGCACTTATTTCAAACGTATATTTAAGAAGAAACTCTGAATTTTTCGGACATGAAAATGTCTTTAAATCCAGCTATCTAACTTAAATAGCTATATGGGACTGAAGTATATTCAGATCTACCATATTCTAATAGGCTCAGCATAGCCAAAGCCTTAAAGGTAAAATTATAATAATTAATAAAGCAAGTCATATATAACATGACATTACTTTTATGAGCTTGTAATTACAAAAATGCACATAGAGAGCGTACCAATAGCTCTAACAAGCTCGTAAATTAACAAGTGCGGTTATGAGAAATATTTAAAATCTCTATCCAGAACACTCTTATCTCCAGACCATGGTTTCGGGCTTATGGCCCACGTCAGTGGAGAGCTAGAATATTCGGACACTAGACCTAAAATATCAACTCAAAAAACCAGCACTTATTTCAAACGTATATTTAAGAAGAAACTCTGAATTTTTCGGACATGAAAATGTCTTTAAATCCAGCTATCTAACTTAAATAGCTATATGGGACTGAAGTATATTCAGATCTACCATATTCTAATAGGCTCAGCATAGCCAAAGCCTTAAAGGTAAAATTATAATAATTAATAAAGCAAGTCATATATAACATGACATTACTTTTATGAGCTTGTAATTACAAAAATGCACATAGAGAGCGTACCAATAGCTCTAACAAGCTCGTAAATTAACAAGTGCGGTTATGAGAAATATTTAAAATCTCTATCCAGAACACTCTTATCTCCAGACCATGGTTTCGGGCTTATGGCCCACGTCAGTGGAGAGCTAGAATATTCGGACACTAGACCTAAAATATCAACTCAAAAAACCAGCACTTATTTCAAACGTATATTTAAGAAGAAACTCTGAATTTTTCGGACATGAAAATGTCTTTAAATCCAGCTATCTAACTTAAATAGCTATATGGGACTGAAGTATATTCAGATCTACCATATTCTAATAGGCTCAGCATAGCCAAAGCCTTAAAGGTAAAATTATAATAATTAATAAAGCAAGTCATATATAACATGACATTACTTTTATGAGCTTGTAATTACAAAAATGCACATAGAGAGCGTACCAATAGCTCTAACAAGCTCGTAAATTAACAAGTGCGGTTATGAGAAATATTTAAAATCTCTATCCAGAACACTCTTATCTCCAGACCATGGTTTCGGGCTTATGGCCCACGTCAGTGGAGAGCTAGAATATTCGGACACTAGACCTAAAATATCAACTCAAAAAACCAGCACTTATTTCAAACGTATATTTAAGAAGAAACTCTGAATTTTTCGGACATGAAAATGTCTTTAAATCCAGCTATCTAACTTAAATAGCTATATGGGACTGAAGTATATTCAGATCTACCATATTCTAATAACCGCACTTGTTAATTTACGAGCTTGTTAGAGCTATTGGTACGCTCTCTATGTGCATTTTTGTAATTACAAGCTCATAAAAGTAATGTCATGTTATATATGACTTGCTTTATTAATTATTATAATTTTACCTTTAAGGCTTTGGCTATGCTGAGCCTATTAGAATATGGTAGATCTGAATATACTTCAGTCCCATATAGCTATTTAAGTTAGATAGCTGGATTTAAAGACATTTTCATGTCCGAAAAATTCAGAGTTTCTTCTTAAATATACGTTTGAAATAAGTGCTGGTTTTTTGAGTTGATATTTTAGGTCTAGTGTCCGAATATTCTAGCTCTCCACTGACGTGGATCCATAAGCCCGAAACCATGGTCTGGAGATAAGAGTGTTCTGGATAGAGATTTTAAATATTTCTCATAACCGCACTTGTTAATTTACGAGCTTGTTAGAGCTATTGGTACGCTCTCTATGTGCATTTTTGTAATTACAAGCTCATAAAAGTAATGTCATGTTATATATGACTTGCTTTATTAATTATTATAATTTTACCTTTAAGGCTTTGGCTATGCTGAGCCTATTAGAATATGGTAGATCTGAATATACTTCAGTCCCATATAGCTATTTAAGTTAGATAGCTGGATTTAAAGACATTTTCATGTCCGAAAAATTCAGAGTTTCTTCTTAAATATACGTTTGAAATAAGTGCTGGTTTTTTGAGTTGATATTTTAGGTCTAGTGTCCGAATATTCTAGCTCTCCACTGGCGTGGGCCATAAGCCCGAAACCATGGTCTGGAGATAAGAGTGTTCTGGATAGAGATTTTAAATATTTCTCATAACCGCACTTGTTAATTTACTGAGCTTGTTAGAGCTATTGGTACGCTCTCTATGTGCATTTTTGTAATTACAAGCTCATAAAAGTAATGTCATGTTATATATGACTTGCTTTATTAATTATTATAATTTTACCTTTAAGGCTTTGGCTATGCTGAGCCTATTAGAATATGGTAGATCTGAATATACTTCAGTCCCATATAGCTATTTAAGTTAGATAGCTGGATTTAAAGACATTTTCATGTCCGAAAAATTCAGAGTTTCTTCTTAAATATTGTTTGAAATAAGTGCTGGTTTTTTGAGTTGATATTTTAGGTCTAGTGTCCGAATATTCTAGCTCTCCACTGACGTGGGCCATAAGCCCGAAACCATGGTCTGGAGATAAGAGTGTTCTGGATAGAGATTTTAAATATTTCTCATAACCGCACTTGTTAATTTACGAGCACATAGAGAGCGTACCAATAGCTCTCTATGTGCATTTTTGTAATTACAAGCTCATAAAAGTAATGTCATGTTATATATGACTTGCTTTATTAATTATTATAATTTTACCTTTAAGGCTTTGGCTATGCTGAGCCTATTAGAATATGGTAGATCTGAATATACTTCAGTCCCATATAGCTATTTAAGTTAGATAGCTGGATTTAAAGACATTTTCATGTCCGAAAAATTCAGAGTTTCTTCTTAAATATACGTTTGAAATAAGTGCTGGTTTTTTGAGTTGATATTTTAGGTCTAGTGTCCGAATATTCTAGCTCTCCACTGACGTGGGCCATAAGCCCGAAACCATGGTCTGGAGATAAGAGTGTTCTGGATAGAGATTTTAAATATTTCTCATAACCGCACTTGTTAATTTACGAGCTTGTTAGAGCTATTGGTACGCTCTCTATGTGCATTTTTGTAATTACAAGCTCATAAAAGTAATGTCATGTTATATATGACTTGCTTTATTAATTATTATAATTTTACCTTTAAGGCTTTGGCTATGCTGAGCCTATTAGAATATGGTAGATCTGAATATACTTCAGTCCCATATAGCTATTTAAGTTAGATAGCTGGATTTAAAGACATTTCCATGTCCGAAAAATTCAGAGTTTCTTCTTAAATATACGTTTGAAATAAGTGCTGGTTTTTTGAGTTGATATTTTAGGTCTAGTGTCCGAATATTCTAGCTCTCCACTGACGTGGGCCATAAGCCCGAAACCATGGTCTGGAGATAAGAGTGTTCTGGATAGAGATTTTAAATATTTCTCATAACCGCACTTGTTAATCTCGAGCTTGTTAGAGCTATTGGTACGCTCTCTATGTGCATTTTTGTAATTACAAGCTCATAAAAGTAATGTCATGTTATATATGACTTGCTTTATTAATTATTATAATTTTACCTTTAAGGCTTTGGCTATGCTGAGCCTATTAGAATATGGTAGATCTGAATATACTTCAGTCCCATATAGCTATTTAAGTTAGATAGCTGGATTTAAAGACATTTTCATGTCCGAAAAATTCAGAGTTTCTTCTTAAATATACGTTTGAAATAAGTGCTGGTTTTTTGAGTTGATATTTTAGGTCTAGTGTCCGAATATTCTAGCTCTCCACTGACGTGGGCCATAAGCCCGAAACCATGGTCTGGAGATAAGAGTGTTCTGGATAGAGATTTTAAATATTTCTCATAACCGCACTTGTTAATTTACGAGCTTGTTAGAGCTATTGGTACGCTCTCTATGTGCATTTTTGTAATTACAAGCTCATAAAAGTAATGTCATGTTATATATGACTTGCTTTATTAATTATTATATTAAATAAAAGAACTTTAAACTCATATTTTAGAAATTATAAGCTAGTAAAAATAATACGATTTATTTTATTAGGGATTATTTTTAAATTTTATCTTCATAAAATATTTGAAATATGACGACGCTTTGCGCGCCGTAATTTATAGGTAGAGGGGAGGATGGCTTGGTCCATCAACCAAAAGTTGCAGAAGTCTGATCAGATCAAGCTTATGATTTCCAAATACTAAAAGATTATACTATATGCCCATATGAAGTAAAGCATATTATTTTTACTATCTTATAATTTTTAAAATATGAATTTAATATACGTTTATTCAATATTTATGTCATTTATCGGTTGGATGTGTCAGCGGTGTTTTTTTAGCTGGTCTTTAGATTTCAAAATGGCCGTGAGTGCAAACTACGTAGGCATCGTAATATGTATATACATGAGTATAAATATCAAACAAACATATAAATGCGTTTGTATATATACGTAATTTAAATAGAACTTTTATTATATATTTATTTCAGCAATAGCTGTTTGCTTGTGATTTTATTTGAATGATCGTCTATAAATTGCTTTCAATTACGTTATGCAATAAAATATGATGTTGTTATTTTGTTGTGATTAAAGTCTGAAGAAAGTGTTTATTAAATTTATGAATATTAAATTTATCGAAAGCTTGTGAACAATAGCTTGAAATACATGTGATTTGCTTTGAGACAATAAATGACGTTAAATACATTTCTCTCTCTCTAGGATTGTTATTAAATGTCAGTATCTAATGGAAATTATAAATTTATAATAATTTTCAATTACTATACTAAAAAAGAAAACAAACTTAAAAAATTAAAGAACACACACGCTATAAGCATATATTATTATTAGATTCAAAGGCTCTATTTATATTTTAGTTTTCACCAGTATGGAACAGTGGAAGAATAATGGGAAAGTTGTCATGTGATTACATTGTTACCTGATTCTTTATATTGTTTTGGATCCATATCATGCATTCTGCAAACTACTTGATTTATGTGACTACATTATTTAAAAGACCCTGCATGATTGGGTCCAGTGGCAAACTGGAGCTCATGGACCAAGAGTCACAACCAACTTCTGTCATATCTAGTGTTCAAATTTCTTATTAACTCCAGAACAATAGACCGTCTGGTTAATAGGCCCTATACGGTTTAGTATCCTTGGGGTGTGGCAGTCTCTGGAGCTCAAGTTCTGTGGATCATGGCCCAGCCCAGACATTTTTGGTGCTTATAAACCTTAACATTAAACTAGTTGATCATTTTTATTTTGTTGTTTAAAGCGCCACTCCCCTTTAATATTCTTGTTTGTCAGCTTGAGTTTTGATACAGTCAGTTAGTATGTTTTCTCATCAATTTCATTCTTATAGGTTGAACTTTAAGAGTGCTCAGACAGTCACATATATTTCTTCTGGACCTATTTCAGCTTGTTATTTCTCTGTTTGGTGACATTCCAAATTGTGAATGCAGAGGGAGATGCATATTGTATAATGTAGAGCTTGTAGTGTAAAAGTGCTCATATTAAATGGAAAAAGCTAATGAAGCTTATAAATAAAATCTGAATGGTACTGTTCGTTTTGCCATATTCTCTTAACAGTGTTTGGCATAAACTTGTAAGATTGACACATTTATGGATTGGATAGATTGTGATGGTGATTATTACTTTTAGGATTGAATTGTATGTATGTCATTGCATCATTCGTATTAAAAATTTATAACCACTAAACATCACATGATCTCCATTTCTATACTACTGTATGGAGAGTTTTGCCTTTGTTTAAAAATTTATACTGAAAATTATTCAGTTTTAAAATGGTATGCATATACTAATTTTATAACATCAAAAGCTGTTAATCATCAACAATTTAAGGATTTTTCTAGCATACATGAATGTAGAATATGGTGGTGTGATTAATTTTTATGAAGTAGCATCGATGAACAGAACCTTTTCTTTCTAGTAGTGAAATTTTCATATGAATATAATAGGCAAACAATGTAATATACTGATGACAATTGCTGAGTAGGAGATTTACATACTTGGTAGATGTTATAAACAATGAGGATTGCCAATTCCTCAACAAGCTTTGTGATAAATGCTTAGCTAGAGAAAGCATTTAAAATATCTCTGCCGGGACCCTCCCCCCAAACCTCTGACCATGCTTTCATGCTCTGGCACTCCTCAGAGAGGTGCTAGCTTAAGAGAATAGGGTCATGTGATCTATGACTCTTATTTTTACTATTTGGTAGATGTTATTTTCTGTTTATTAGATCTTAATATAAAAAGACATCCAATAAATATAATGATTAGGAAATTTTTGTCACGTAAGGGAGAGTATGTGAATGAAATAGAAAACATCTTCAGAATTTGAGGAAAGATTTTCTGATTTTCTAGCAACAGAACATTGCATTATTTTCAAATGAGTTAGAACACTATATAAAGAATTACAAGTGGAAATATTAACACCACTCAAATTTGGATCACAAAGATGAATTCAAAGATCGTACAATTTTAGAATTTTACAAAGAATACATTTCTCAAGCTAAGTACCTGTAAAGACAGAGGTAAAACTCTTCAAACAGTAGGACTACTCACTGCAAGCCAGAATAATCCATCAATGCTTGCAGCGATTAGCACTACTATATGGAGAGTTTTGCCTCTGTTTTTAACAGTTTTAGCAAGCATAAGAAATGGTGATCGTATGATGTTTAATGGTCTAAACCTGTATACCTGTATATCATTTCTTTTCTTTGATGAAGTTGACAAGGACGAAAAACAGAAGTAGCTCGATGGAGATGATCATCTTAAAAATTTATTTCTATTAGCATCAATCAATATCCATTGTAATAGTTCTCAAATTGTAGACTAACACCAATGGAAGATCTCACTAAGTAGTAATTGTTTTTAGATTATTATTATTATAGATTTTTATTTTTGCGCATACAAATGTTCTAGTATTTAATAATAATTTGCAGTGTTTCTATCAAAGAAGTTGGTTTCCTTAATTTTTTCTATAATAAAATTACAGTGCTCATGATTATTGCATTTGCACTTAGTTTTTCAAAATATTTCTGAATCCATCACACCTAGGAAACCGCATATTCCATGCCCTTGATAGAAAGTGTGCAGCCCCATACAATTCCACAAAACTTGCTCTTTCAATTGTTTGCATGATCCTGACGAGGTTACAATAAGTAGCACTGATGTAAAGTAAATGATATGAACACAAAAGTAAGTAGTGAACGTTATGATGTTTTATTTGATATGTAAGCTTTATTTTGTAACTTTATTTCAACAACATCATATGATTCCTTGTGTGTTTGCTGATATGCTTTCAAGAGTCCAATGATAGTTATTTTCACCCTACTACAGTCATCTATTACAAGCTTGAGTATTCACTTAACACCAGATTGTATAGTGCTGTAATATTACTCATATACTTACAACAGCACTTCTTTTCAACCTCTAGGGTCATCTACTGGAAGTCTGAGTAATCAATGGATGCCAGATGGTATAGTATTATAATATCACTCATGCTTCCAATAAGCCATTCTCTTCACCTATTTTACAGATATCTACGGGAAGTCTCAGAAATCTGAGTAACTAATAGACAACAGATGGTATAGTGTTATAATATCACTTGTAATATTTCCAAGATCTGTTTTCTTAACTCTCCATTAGAGCCATTTACTGGAAATCTGACAAATCAATGGACAGTGGTTGATATAGTGAGTTAATATTACTCATAACTTTCAAGAGCAGTTCTCTTTATTTTACTTTAGAGCCATCTGCTGGAAGTCCGAGTAATCAATGGACAACATGTAGTATAGTAATATAATTTTCTTTGTCAAACGCTGCAAACTGGTGTGCAGATAAAGATTTTATAGTATTATATTTTTTTGATATCCAGGCTTGCTATATAACTAATCTTGTAACTTTCCTTTTGTAATTCTAGTTGTTGTTTTTTTTTTATATATTTCTTAATGCAGTTTTCAAATCTTCTGAGTTAAATATTTTGTTACTGCAATATGAACTAATTCATTTAATTTTTGATATTTTATCTTTTTAAAATTTGGAAATAATATATTTATTTGCTTGTTAATTTTACACTCGTAGTGATTATGGAAATAATAATTATTTTATTCTTTTATTGCCGTTCTGTTGAAAATCCTCTCTTTTTTAAAATACTGATTAATAAATGAGATAAATTAATTCACTTTATTGTTATATATATATATATATTTTCTTCTCAACCTAAATATTTTTTTTGCATTTTTATTTACAAGCTTATATCTACATATATGGATGGCTGAAAAGTTGGAGGTTGGAGTTTATTGAAGCCTGTCCATTAAAGTATGAAGATTTGCCATCTTAATATAAACTGAGCACTGATTATATATATATATGTGGGAGATGATAATCTGGACCAACTGATGAGTGCTGGTTTAGCACGAAATACATATATTGGTGATTATTTATCTTTTCTACATGTGTGTGGTCATGTGTATCAGTTGTATGAGATAGTGTGGAGAGTTGAAGGGTGCTTGAAAATCTGAGTTCAAATCCCCTATACCACATATAAACAGTAAAAGTATCTTCATCTGTTAAACGCCCACTACATCTTTTCATTTATAAATTATAAATAAAACTGTTGCCTTTATTTTTTTTATTTAGAATGGAGAACTTTGTTCCCATGATAATAGTTAATGTTTCAGCTATTGAGGTTTGTCGGAAATATCAATCATTAGACTCAAGTTTTACATTTAGTTTTCTATGTAGTTTTTTTTCTTGCAGTTATTTCTGAGGATGGTCATTTAGTTTGGCTGAAACATTAACAGTTATCATTAAATTAAAATTGCCCATTTAAAAGATAAAAAATATAGTGGATCTTTTATACATATATATCATTGTCAAGCATATTTATAACTATTATCAATCCATAGTAAAATGAAGATTTACCCAAGTTTAATCCAATTTCTTTAATGCATTTTTTTCATGTGTCATAGCATCGGCTGGGACGCAAACCCACTAACCCAGGGCAACTGCTTGTAAGGCAGCCGTGCTGACCTCTTGGCCACCAACACTTGACTAATGCATATTTTCTCTATTCCATATCACGTTATTAAACTTTCTTATTTTATCTATCCATCTGATTCATGGTTTCTTTCTAGATCATGTTATGCATGAGTTAATAGCTTGGGGTATTGCGATAAGTTACAGTAAAGAAAATGATTAAAATAAGAAATTAATAAATAAAATTAAATTTTTATATTTCATTTTGCTTATTTGCAATGATTACAGAGTATGTACACAAAAATTATATATATATGTGTGTGTGTGTGTGCGCACGCACGTTATATATGTTATTAACATGAGTTTATTAAAAACACAAGTTGACATCCAACTAAGAAACCATAGCATTGCTATAATACCATATATATAGACATTAACAGCATAAAGCTAAACTAGTCAATAAATTTGGGGTAATTTTGATATATATGTATATATTTTAAGTTAAATCATCTTTTTTAAATCAGTCAGATTTATCATGATAATCATATTAGAATTATTGAATTGAATCTTAACAATTAAACATTTACAAAGTGTGCCATTTTATTTTGAAGTGTGAAATAACTCACGTAATAAACCATTGCCTATAATGTTGTTAAATTACCAATGTGCTATTGAAATACATACTGTCCAGGTCAGAACTATTTTTAAACATATTCTCATATATAAATATATTAACTTAATTCTGAATTTCCACCAATGTTGGCAAAGTTGACCTTATAAACATTAAATGCTTAATAAATAGGTGGGTCCATATTGTTAACATACAGGGTATTATTTCTTCACAGTTTGAGAGCAAGTTGTTTATTCATTTTAATTACATATAGTTTATGTTAATTTCATGTTTATATATATATAATATTAAAAACAATTACCCTTATTAAAATGTATATAAAATGTTAAAATCAACTACCCTTCCACACATGCACATGTGTAGGAGTGTGTATATAATATTAAAAACAACTACCCTTCAACATATGCACATGTATGGAAGTGTATATAATATTAAAGACAACTACCCTTCCACATATGCACATGTTTGGATATAAAATGTTAAAAACAACTACTCTTTCACACATGCACATGTGTAGAAGGATGTATATAATATTAAAAACAACTACCCTTCTACATATACGCATGTGTGGAAGTGTTTATATGTATACAAAATGTTAAAAACAACTACCCTTCCATATATGCACGTGTAGAAGTGTGTATGTGTAGAAGTGTTTATATAATATTAATATGTATATAAAATGTTAAAAACAAGTACTCTTTCACATATGTGCATGTGTAGAAATCTGTATATAATATTAAAAACAACTACCCTTCCACATATGCGCATGTGTGAAAGTGTATATATGTATATAAAATGTTAAAAGCAACTATCCTTTCACACATGCACATATGTAGAAATGTGTATGTGTGGAAGCGTTTATTTAATATTAATATGTAAAATGTTAAAATAACTACCCTTCCACACATGCGCATATGTAGAAGTGTGTATATAATATTAAAAACAACTACCCTTCCACATTTGAACATGTGTGTAAGTGTTTATATGAATATAAAAGGTTAAAAACAATTACCCTTTCACACATGCGCATGTGTAGAAGTGTTTATATGTATATATAATATTGGCATTAAAAACAACTATTCTTCCACACATATATAGCATAAAATATGTAAATTTGTGGAAAGCAAAGCCGTCTTCAGTTACCACACAAAAGCATTAAGACATCACAGCAACTCATGTTTAACAATCATTGGTGCAAAACGATTCTTACTTTTTTTTTTTTTCATATGTCATAGCATCTGCCGGGACGCGAACCCACACCCGTCTGCAACCAACTACTTGCTTGCATGGCAGCTGCGATACCTCTCGGCTAACAACGCAAGGCAAAACGATTCTTACTTTATCTGAAATCCCAAGAAAATTATATGGGAGTATAACATCTTGGGACATTAATAGATCAAAGGCTGATGTGTTTGTTTAAGGAAATCTGCATGAAACAAGAACCTACGATTTTAACATATATTTGGTAATCAAATATTTAATGTTGATGCTAGAGCGCCAGAAAGAATGCGATCTATGAACCGTTAACGCCACAACCTACTTTTTATTACAGCACCAAACCACACTGGATTAATATGTATAAATTCTTTCAAATTAAACTTTACTAATGTGTGAAATTATTTTGTCCGATTTATCAGTTCTTCTCGTCAAACTTAAAGCAAAATTTATTTAACTTAATAGCCTAGAGTTTACGTTTTCGTTTCTTTTTCCATCGTGTATTAAAATTTTTAACTGCCTTAAGAAATATTTGATTTTTTATTAAGGTTTTTTTTTTTTTACTAAATCTCTAAAATTCTGTTATGTTCTATTAATCACTTCGTTTTTTACCGTGTGTTGAAAATAAAAAAAAACAAACAATCATTTTAAGAAGTTTGCTTTATAAAGAACACTTTTAAAACACAAAAAAATGATTTTAAATGTGACTTTATTTAATACATTTTTTTTTTTCATAGAGTGAGAAGTTGAAACTATAAAAGATTTAAAAAGCATATTTAATTAATTTTGGAAAATTAACTTCTTTTGTGAAAGAATGTTGATTCTAAACTGTATTATTGATCTTTTTTGTTTGAAAATTGGCGTGGCATATAGCTTGATTATATGTTTATACATTAGAGCATTTCCACCATGTCTTTAAATAAATTTAAGCTTTATTTAATAGGTACATTAATATATATCATAATGTTCCATGTGGTGTCATTTTCCTCTCTTCTTTCTGTGTGTCAAGCCTGATCAGTGACAGTACTAGCATGGAAATCTTATCAGGACGATTATCATAAGTAAATACACAAAACATCACATGATCACTATTTCTTATGCTAGCCTGTGTTAAATACATAAAATTTATACTGATGATTGTTTTGACAGATTATTGTAGTTGGCTAGAGGTCACACTATTTAAAAGTCTAAGTTCAAATCCATGTCCCAGGTCAGCAACAGTAGAAGAAGAAAGTAAAATCGTATCACTTGAAAGTTGTGTAATCTGAATCTAACCGTTGAATATATGCGAAAAGTTTAAATAAGGTTTGAATACTTCTAAAGACTTTAAGAATTAATTTTAGATATTAGAAATGGTCCAATGTATAATTGCAAAAGCATTTTCGATAGATTATTAAATATACAGTAATAAGAATTTGTTTAAAAGATATTCTAAACTTAAGGCATGGATAAAATTTATAAAATACATTAAGTAACCTCCACACTTATATTAATCTTTAACTGAGGTTTAAAATTTATATTTGTGCTAGAGATAATCTCTAGTTTAGTAAATGTTCAGTGATGATCATTATTGTACTTATCTGAAATGGATGGTATCAAAGTTGTGGATGTGGTCAGTTTGACACCTGTAAATCAAAATGGGACAAAATTCATCAGAGCAGAATCATCATAATGAACAACTTATAAAATCAGTTAATATTATTTTTACAAGTAATAGTTCAAATTTTAAAAAAAATAATGGAAAAAAGAGAGAAATATAAGTATCTAAATATAAAGACCATAAAAGAGAAACAACAAATAAAGAGAGAGAACACTATAAATAGAAAAGCTTTAACAATAACAGGCAATGTTGATAAGATTATATCAAAAGCCAGTAACTAGAAAATATATGATACAATAATGCAAAATATCATTCCATGGGAGAGTGATAATTTGTCAGTTGGAAAAGAGAATGGGGTGGGGGGATGATAGACACAGAAATAGATTGCTGGTGAAAATTGCAAGAAAGTTGATGAAAGAATGAATAAACAATAAAAAATTAGAAATAGTAAATACCAAAAAACATTCTTGTAAAGGGAATTAAAACAAGACTAATTGGAATGATGGACTTGTACAAGGAATGGCTCAGAAAAGATTAGAAAAGATTAGCAAGACAAAAATATTAATTTGAATACTACCTGGAAACATAAGAGAAGCTAAAAAGACACTAGTAAAAAATTAGAGAAATTTTCAAGATTTCTAGACTAAAAGAGAGGCATGATAATTGGGAGTCCAAAGATGTCATAGAGCATTTTTAACTGGTAAGAAGATGTTTTAAAAAAGAACTCTAGTAACATTGAGCATAGTTATACATGGGTAGAGCCATAATAAAATTTAAATTTAACAAATAAGAACTTTTTAGTTTTTAATTGTTTTAGGAGAAGATATTTTCTACCCATTCAATTCTGGTGCTGCCATCTGTCAGACTAGTTTCTAGATATTGTCTTCATTGTTAAAGAGTTTTGGAGTCATGTTTTTCAAGGAAAAATGGAAATAGGTAAAAACTAGTATTTGTTCTGGATTATAGAACTATTGTCTAGTTCAGTGGTTGGCAACCAGTGGTCTGGTGGTCTGTGACATAATTTTAATGGTCTGCAAAGAAATTCAGATATTATTTAAATTCGCTAAGCTCATTTAATAAATTTTTTAAATAAAAAGTAATTTTTGATTAAGCTGTATTATATGTAAAATAGAACAAGAATTTTATATTGCTAATTAATTTGTTACAAATACTACTGTGACTTGCAAAACATCTATCTCAAAGGTGTTTAATTAACTCCTACTCGGTCAGTGCCATAGAAAGAATAGCAAAATAAGAATACAGAATTCTGTACAATTGATTAGGCATCAAATTTGATTATAGCACACTTGTGTTAAAATTATTAATATATAAATAAATATATATCTAAATCATACTCAATGCTCATATTAATTCATATTAAAAGTTATCTAAAAGATTGCCATCCACTGGTCTAGTTTCCTAAGCTCACAGTAGATGGCTCTTACAATTACTGTGCCTAAAAGCATATATTGAATGTAACATAGAAAGTCATGTGAATTTATATTGGAATAATTTCTAATTTCAATTATTATTATCATACAATGATTTTTAAATTAGCCAAGAGAAATGTTGACTTCACTCACAGTGATATATTTTTAATTAAATAATTAAAATCAAAAAGATAATAAATATTGTATTGTTTGAAGCATAAAAGCTGCTTTCTGCAATGTTTTATTTTCTTTCTTAGGGTAATATATTTTATTGAAAAAGTTTATATTGAGAAAAGCAGTAAAATTTTAGAAAAACTTTTACTTATTAAATGTGCTTGTTGATGTTTAAGCTTTTTCCAGTTTTATTTATTTATATGAAAAACAACATAATGGCTTCTCATTATTTTGATTATATATATTAAACTTTATATCCAGAGGTTTTTGTAAGCGCAGATATACAATATTTTTCTTGTGAAATTTATATGTATATTTTAAAGGAAAAAATCAATAATAGCCACTTATTTTTGGATTCCCAGTTGAGAAAAGTAAAAAAAAAAAAATTCTTAGTCAATTGAATAGGACCATTACTTTCAACCTACTATTTGGGGACAAGATTTCATGAACAACCAACTTTCCATACCCTATTTATCGGTGCTTATTTGAAAAGGGGTCATGATTTTAATAAATTTTCAAATATTAAAGTAATCTTGATTTAAATTTGATAAAAAAGTCAAATCCCTGTAATTCCAGGCTTGTCTATCCATTAAGGATGAAACTTCCTGTGCATTGATTCATGCTATCCTTCCCTTAATGTTTTTGGTGCAGTCATAGTGTAGCAAAATCTGGAACTCCTATGACTATGGTCCAGTCATTTTACTTCCTCATTTCCACTGGGTAAACTTTTGATGAATTCCCTAGCAATAAACTACATGATTTATTTTTAATGGTTTATGCTTATATTGCCTTTATGGTGAATGAAAAAAGCTTACCACTGTTCAAAGATGTTATGCATTACAATGACATATCCATTAAAAGTGAGAAACTGCAATAAAATATCCTAAAAGAAATGCAAGCAATGGCAATGTAACTTTGTTGATGATCAATGTCTAGTATTTAGTCATAATATGCCAATGCCTAATTACTTCATGTGCTTTAATATGCCATTATATGATAAGTATTTATAAATGTGCAATTCAATATACTGTATTAGTAATATCAAATATTATTTAAATAATATTGAAGTATAATGAAGAAACAAAAAAGTTAAACAAAATAAAATAACAATTACAAACTTTTATTTTTTTAAAAAAAAAACGTATTAGTTGACCTAAAAGTGATTTTACAATTCGAAACATGCTGATGTAAAATTATGAAGGATTTCAAAGATTTTTTAAGAGCCGTTATTTTTACCTTGCCTAGTACTATCTACTATAAAATTGAATAATCATTGGATATCAGTTAATATAGTGACATAACACCCCCAGGCTATTTTCTGTTTATTGCATTTATCAGTGAGAACTGAATTTTATAATTGGTAGTCATTGACGCATCTTGTAGATGGAAATGGGAAAATCCTAAGATTTTAAACCCAGGTTAACTTGCTTACATAGTTATTACAGATTTAACACCAAATCAGTTTTTACACATTTTAAAGACTTTGGATTTATGTCAAACTGTAGATCCCTTCCATCCATTGATAGAATACCATGTGTATGTGTTAATACAGATTAAACACTATTAATTTGAAATTCCTGGTTCCAGAAATTCTTGGATTTTTGGATTCCAAGAATAGATTTTTTTGCTCTCTTACTGCAAGCACAAACTTTGCTAAAAATGTAAATAAACATTAATTTTACTACTGGTATTTATAACTTTCTTTATATATAAATACTTTCTATATCCAAATTAAGTATATTTTTATCAATAATAGTGTAAAACTTTAAAGTAATTTTCTATGGTTTAGTAACTATGAACGTTTACTCTTAATTTTTTATCTTTAAGTACTTTTTTTAAAACCTCTGACTAGGAAGGTTAACAACACCTCATTCATTTATTTAGCTTACACAACATATAATCAAACAAGAACAACTATCTATTTGAGTGCCATCTATAGTAAGCTTGAGTAACCATTGATTAAATTTTGTTTTTAAAATTAATTTTTGGCTCCTATCTTTATCAATGATATTTATTATTTGGTAACCATTGATTATTCAAGTTTATTATAGATGGCGCTGAAGTAGATAGCTGTTCTTGTTTGATTATTTGTTGGGTAAGCTAAAGAAATGAAGGAGGTGTTGTTAATCTTTCTAGTCAGAGGTTTTTTAAAAAAAGTACTTGAAGATAAAAAATTAAGAATAAAGTGTATAATTACTAAACCATAAAGAATTGATTGCTCAAGCTTACTATAGATGGTATTAGAGTCGAGCGCTGCTTAATTGAATGTAAATGCTTGAAAACAGAAAGGGTACATATAATGAAGTTAAGGAAGAATAAATATGAAAAAAGTGATTATACAGAAAATGGATTATTGGTTTTTATACTGGGTTTGGGAAAAGATAAGGGGGATTTAGATATAAAGGCCATAGAGCTGACTAAGATTATGTTGTGGAAATGGGATGGAAAAGAATATGGAAAAACTTAGAGTGGGGAATGGAAAATAAAGTGGCTAACAGGTTTCTCTGGGCATAATTGCTGAGAGATTCTTGACTTCGTTTAAGGAGAAGCCACAGTACATCACATCACATGTATAAAGTATAGAATTAAATGATATATTGGTTTATAAACAACTCATTTTTTCAATAGATATGTAGCATATAAATTTTTTCATGTTAAGAAGACATTTTTTCCTATGATAAAATGATAAGAAATGGAGCAAGTTTAAAAATAAAATTTTAATTAAAAAATTGTTTATTTATTTTTACGAATGCGGAATTGAAAAATTTAAATATTAAAAATGACTAAAATAGTCTTTTCTTCAGACGTTGTTTAGAAAAGGAAACGTCATTTTTCTCAGAAAAAAAAACAAATTTTAGTTTGATGTAAAATCCATATAATTTTATAAGATTAGCATTTACCTTTTCTTTTTTTTTAAAAACTGATTATTTACAATTCAATATTGCCTCAACTTAAACTCTGAATATCTTAATCTTATTTTACATTGATGAAGGACTTATAATTTAAAACTTATAAAGTTTTATTAAAAATAGTTTCTGTATAATTTCTAAGGGCACATTCAGTTTTCAAATAAAATATTTTAGTTCAGCCTTGCCGGTTTTGAATGATTGCTCAAGAAAAATCATTCGATTGCAATTATATTTTTCATGATAATATTGATTTTTTTTTTTTCTAAAAATATAAAAATCGCCCGGGACGCGAACCCGCAACCCGGGCAACTGCTTGTAAGGCAGTCGCGCTGACCTCTCGACCACCAATGCAATCCTTTTAATTAAATAAAACCTATGCTTGAAATTTAATCCAGTAGAAGTGGATTATCGCAAAATTCAAAATGACCAATGTTATCCTCTTTCTAAATAGTGGCCCTTTCGTTTATATATTTTACTAAACAAAATAAAAATTAAGCTAGTATTTGTCTGAAAGTTTGTGATGATAAGCATTTTATTTGTAAACATTGGTTTGACTATTTCCATCATCAAGAATAAAAAAAACCATTCTTGATTCAATCTTTTCAAATAGATTCGGATATATTAGTAAATGCCTTATCTTACCACGTGTTGCTGACCTAACCAGCAACAATGTTAACTTGTGAATCAATCTGAGACTTTTACATTCATAAAATACTGAATTTAAGATAGTCTTATGACAATTAAGCTGTTCTATCCAAGACAAGAGTCAATCAAGATTTGATATAGCGAGAATTTATTAAGGATCCTTCTGATTTCTGCAATTTTTCTTAAGAGTTCTTTCTGTTATTGTAATGTATGAAAGGTTTTCTGGTTCTGACAGGTCACAAAGTCAGTTTGCTAATTCAATCATTTTTTCCAGTGTGATGTAATAGTATGACTATTTTTACTTCATTATCTGTGGTACCATTCATTAAGAATAGTTTACCTGTTTCTATATACAGGCCATTCTGACAAACTATTTACATCAAATTCATTTATCATCACCTGAGATAAAACCATCTTCACAGAGGCAAAACTCTCCATACAGTAGCATCACTCATTACAAGCCAGAGTAATCAATGGATGCAGGAAGATTTGTGCACACAATCCCTATCTAGTGTCTACTCATCAATATCCCCAGACTAGTTTCTAACATGTGGCTTCCATCAGTAAGAAATCTTGGATCCGAGAGCACTGCACCTAGATTTTAGGATCCACTGCAACTCTCCAGCAACCACCTTTTACTTTTTTATTATGACCACCATTCTTTATGCTTACTTAAGCTGTTTTTCACAGAGGCAAGACTCTCCATATAGTAGCACCACTCAGTGCAAGCCAAAGTAATTAATGGATGTAGGAAAGTTTGTGCATAAAATCCTTATCTAGTGCCTACTCATTCACTATCCTCAAACTAGTTTCTAGCTTGTGGCTTTCATCAGTGATGGTGATCATGTGATGTTTGATGGTTTACAAAACATTTTCCTTGATTTTTCATGTGCCTGCTTTTATAAATAATTTGATTTCAGTTCATACAGTTTCCCTCTCAGACTAAAAGACTGCACCATATTTACTGTGTATTGATACTAATTAACAAAAAATAATATAACAAATAATCCCTACTTGTGTTTATATAATGAAAATTTATTTGAAAACAAATTAATTCTTATGTATATTTATCTATTACAACCGTTTACTTATGCCTTGCAGCTTAATTAAACTAATAATAAGACCTATGCAGCCTGCAATTGTCCCTAGGTTTGCTTTGGGACTCTATTGGTGAAATTCAGTGGAAAATTTCTATTGTCTAAACCACAGTTTTCTATCCATGTTGAATCTTCAGTGGCAACAGTCCAAACCCCCATTGCTTAATAAAAATGGGCTCTTCTTAATTTCTGCTTTTTTGTTACATTCGTTCTATTTTTCTTTAATGGGAAATTATGTAACCATATATAAACAAAATAGAAAACTTCAAAATAATTTATTTTGACAAAATACATATATATATATATACAACAATTACAAGGTTAATGAATGGTTTCCAAACATTATTAAAAGACAATAATATTGAACAGTAATGGGGGTGAGGGAACTGCTCACATGGCAATGCCAAACAACCCATAAATCAACCTAATGTGATAATTAATAATATTTAGAAATCACTCATTAATCTTGCTCTCAAAAAAAGAAAATCAAGAAATCAGGATTCTCATAGATAAATTTAATTTATAGGGTATATGAGCACAGACTTTCACATCACCCACTACTCTATCTTATATGTTGGTCCAGATTATCATCTCTACACATATATGCAATAAATTCTCAGATATATATTAAGATAGCCAATCTTCATACTTTAATGGACAGGCTTCAATCCACTCCACACTTTAACTCTTCAACCATCCATCCAATTGAAAATCTGATGATGGAACGCTCAAAGGCCTTGATTGTTATTTTTGACAGAATAGCCTCATTGATTAAAATGTTTTATTAAATTCAATATTCATGAATTTAAGGATCCAATTTTAGTATTAGCACTGATCTGGAATAACACCTGAAAAAGAAAGGTGAATAATGCCACTTGGAGCTTTGTATTATATGCTAACCTGCATGTTATTACTAAAAGTTTCAGGTATTTGAAAAGTTTAAAATAAAGTTTGATTATTTTTTTTTTTTTGTAAAAGCATTTAACATTTAATTTTAATGATAAAAATAGTTTATCATATATAATTGCAAGACTAAGTTATTTAATAATAATTGCATGCTTAGTTGCTCAGGATGTTATGTGCCATTAATACAGTCAAAAGTAGGTTGAGCACAATAATGCTTATCAATTCACCAAATTGAATTGTTTTAATTTCACTCATATTAAAAAATCTATCTAAAAACCAATAACTCTTAAAGTTATTATTTCACTCTACAGAAAAATTTAGCTAATTGGAAAAAGAAAATACATGGTCCAAAAATTGAGCTAGTTACATATTTTTTGTTGATTTATTTCAGAGCTCAGGTTCTTTGAATTTTAATACTTTATAAAACAAATATAAAAAAATATGGTTTTTGCATATTTCTTATTTATCTGGTAATAATTTTAAGGTAATCTGGATTTCTTCCCTGGCTAATAGTGGACTTGAGATAATCCTGTTTTTTATCTGAATAGTTCTGATTAGAGTTGCTTACAAAAATGAATATTTAGATATATATATATAACAAAAAAATCAAGTCATATGTCACATGACCTAATTTAACAAGCTTGTATTACAAATGCATATATAGAGCTTGTACATAAGCTCTTAACAAGCTTTGCAGAATATCTCCAACCCCAGACCTGTTTCTGCTACTGGCTTCCTCAATGAGATGCTAGGATATTCAAGCATTAGACTAAAAATACCAAATGCTTGAATATCCTAGCACTTTACTGAAGAAGTCAGTAGCAGAAACCGATCTGGGGTTGGGGATATTTTGCAAAGCTTGTTACAAGTTTATTTGCAAGCTCTATATATAACATATATATATATCAAATGTGCTAATGTGATGATTAACATTTATATCTTTATATATGTGAGTGATATGTGTGTGTGTAATAATAAAAAGCTGCATTGTACAATGAAATAATCAAGCATAGGGCAAAGTAATTGGTCCTTCCATTCTCTCCATCTCTCTTATTTATATAAGAGATGATACAAACAACCTCGTAACACTTTGTATAGCATCAATTAGCAGACAACAAAGAATATATACAATCAAGTAAATATTCCATAATTTATAACCACCCCATTGTTTCAAAATCTATTACATCACAACTAACCACCAGGCTATAAAAATATTTCATTGCAGGGTTCTAACTGTTCATCCACAATGTGTCAAAATATTGCTAAGTATCCCTCCCCCTCCATCTCATGTAGGAGCAATATGAAAAGGAGTGAACATATTTTTTCCTCAGATCGGTTAGTTCGTTCTACAATGCAAATGTTAATTATTATGTATATAGTCTTTGCCACAATTTATTTTATATATATGAAATGTAATTGAGTTGAAGTTATCGCTAGAAGTGATGATAATATATGGATGGTTAAGTTTTAAATTGAATCATAGGAGATTTAAAAAGTGTAGGAGTAGGTCGCATCTAAGTTGAATGGATGAGAAAAGGAAGTCTGCTGGAATGGTAGTGAGTATGGAAGAAAGAGATCATGAGATGAAAAAACTGGAATAAACTTGGAAATACCTTTATCATGCAGTATATTGATAATGGTTGAAAATTATATATATTGAAAGTATGAAAGATAAAAAAGAAAGAGAGACAAACAGAAAGAATATGTCTTTATAGCATTTTGTTTTGTAAATTGTATTTGAACTGGGCAGTTTTTATAAGGGTCCTAGGAAATCATCATGCCTTTTGAAAGTATTCATAATTATTTTGAATGCAACTTTATTAAAGATTAAAATTCTAATCAATGATTAAGGAATTATATTTTTATTGCAGTAAAACTTCTAAAATTATTCACTTAACAATCTATTACAACACATTAAATTTGATTTCTTTAAAATCTGATATGTTATTATGGTATTTTAGTTATTTGAATTGCGAAAGGTATAATTGGGCAAACAATATTTTCTAAAAAAGTAAAATCATCTCTATATGGCTTCAATTTTTTAAACCTCAATGATTTATGCACAGACTCTTTTAAAAATTGTTCATTTTAAAGATACTTCTTTTCAAATTTATCATTTCAGAAAGGTTGTAGCTGAATTCATAACCTTTGCTCTATAAAAGCCTTTTATTTATTAGATATATAAGTATACATGTATGTAAACACTAGCTTTGCTGTCATATCGAGCAAGACAATTTAATTAATTATTAATTGTGCTGCGTGATTTATTGCTGTTTTAGAGTGACGGTTCCGCTTCGTCACTTCCGATGTTCGACCTTTTTACCAATTCCCAAATAATAATTCATTCAATTATTGTCTTTAATTATTAATTGAGTCTAACAATTGTATAATTGTTTTATTTTCTCTTCTATTAAACACAATTTTTTAAAAATGTTTTGATTTCTCAAATCATTTCAGAAAAAAAAAAAAACTAATTATATACTGACATTTTTGTTCCAGGAAACTTTAAAAGAATCGTAGCTAAGTTAGATATCAATCGTATGATTTCTCTGTCTGCGCTTATTGCTAATTTAAAACAAAAAAAGATTAGAATCCAATCAAGTTCCGTGAAGACGCGGAGCTGCTAAGAGATGGTTTTATTGACACGTGCTTCATGTTTAACAAAGTTGCTGTAGATCAATAGAAAATTCTATTATTTTTAAGCAGTCCTTTTATTTTTAGTAAATGAAATGTTAAGTCTTTAAAGTGGAAGATATCAAGTTATTAAGAACTTACGTGCAACCAATTAATGCGGAAAGAAGTTTACTGACTCTAATAAGTATCCTCAGTGAACATTATTGGTCAAGCGATAAAAATAATTAGATCAACATTAATGTTGATTAACCATATATTCTATTAATTCTTATTAACTTAGTTTGAATACTGATTTTATATCTGCCTGCGGGTTCAGTTATCCGCGATTGAAAATGAGTACCAATAAATTAACAGAAAAAAGTATAATAATTTTATATTTCACAAAGCATATACATTTATATACCCACACCTATGCGCTTTTTCAACATGTATATACATAGTGACACACATATTTGTATAAAATAGCTATTCTAACAAAGTTTTAACAAATTAGCCATTTAAATCAATGATAATTTATCTGTGATATCTTCAACATCATGCTATACTAATCCGTCCAACAATATGTGTCAAAAATGATAAGCATACCTTATCAGTAGTTTGATTGGTTAGTAATTAATATATGTAATCTAGTGAAAGGAAATTAATCTTCACACATGCGCTACTAGATTAAATTTGCGTGAATTATTTTTATTTTACATATATGCATATGTGAATTAAAAATATGTGTATATGTGAATTTAAAAAACACATTACATTAAAGTTTGCTATTACCCGTGATCTTAGATATGACTTGGAATTTAATATTGTGGATATGAAAGGATTACAGTAATATGTGTTGTAATCAATCACAAACTTTAACCATTTCACGACCACGTAATGCAATTTAATTTGAGATAAAATAAATCTATTTTTTTAACAGTCATTATTAAAATTAATTGTAAATATAACTAAAAGTATAAAAAATAATAAACATTATAAATTTATTTAAGGGGGAAAAAAGATTAATTTTTATATTAGCTTAGAAATATAGGGGATTTGAACTCAGACCTTCAAGCCACTTCATTATCCACATTATCTCATACTACTGATACACATGACCACACACATGCAGAATTGATAAATAATCACCAAGATTAGTATTTCGTGCTAAACCAGCACTCATCAGTTGGTCCAGATTACCATCTCCCATACATATATATAATCAATGCTCAGTTTATATTAAGATAGCAAATCCTTTCACTTTAATGGACAGGCTTCAACCCACTCCAACTCTTCAGCCATCCATACCATTGAAAATCTAATGATAGAATTCCAAAATCCCATTCTTATGCCAATATTGTTGTCATACCCATATTAGCTTAGAATAACTTTTTTTCTTCTGGTAACTTAAGTTTAAATCCTTCTAAAAATATGTAATTTTAAAAATATGTATATTTTATATTTATTATAGCTTTTGCATTCAATTTTTTTCCATCCACACCGAATGTAATTATAATGGGCTTGAACACAAACTTTCAAGCTCCCTACATCCATCCAATTTATCCCACACAAATGATACACATGACCACATACATGTGAAAAAGATAAATGGGTTCCAATATATGTATTTCATGCTGCACCAGCACTCATCAGTTGGTCCAGATCACCATCTCCCACACATATATACAATCAAACCTAGTAAAATTCGAGTTAATAGTTCAACATTTTAATTTTAATGTTTAAAACTTTTATTTAATAATATAAATCAATGAATTGAGCACAACATGTACAAATTTAAGTTTTCAAATGAAAAATGTTCTAAAAAATTATATTTGAACTTTCCAAGTATATAAAAAAATATAAAAATGTCAAATACAGAAAGAGAGCAATAGCTTTTCTTTTTCCACTTATTTATCATAACTTTTACTTTGAAATATGATTTTTTTTCCTACAGTACAGACTTTTTTATACCTGCACTTATATATGTAATATATAGGGCATGCAATATGTATATTGGTGATTATTTATCTTTTTGACATGTGTGTGATTAAGTGTATCAGCAATATGACAGCATGGATGTTTGCTGGTTGTGTGAAAGTCTAAGTTCAAACCCCTCCCTATATATTACATAACTTTTACTGTAAAAAGTAAATTAACATATTTGTTAAATCAATTCCAATTTTTAAAACTGAATGAATTATTATAAAGATGAAACAAATGTATGAAATACTTATCTGAAATCGATAATTTTATTCATTAAATTATCACAAAAATTCAGAATCGCTGTTATTTGAAATCTTAATAACAGAATGCCAAGAC
Source organism: Epiperipatus broadwayi (assembly GCA_028023455.1). Lineage (NCBI taxonomy): Eukaryota > Metazoa > Onychophora > Udeonychophora > Euonychophora > Peripatidae > Epiperipatus > Epiperipatus broadwayi. The sequence continues at coordinate 61,264 of JAQFVV010001030.1, read as the reverse complement.
TGTAATTTTTTTGACTCCACTATAAATTCAAGTTTTTTGGCTTGCATTTTTGAAAGTGAAACATATTTGGAAAAGAAATAAATCTAATGTGAAATCATAAATATATACATATGTAATAATTTTAATGAAAATATTTTGTAAAAATAATTATAGATAATAAATATTCTGTAAAATTATACATTTTTTTTTTTGTGATTCTTCCAAAGAATAGATTAATTTGTTCTTAATATTTGGATTCAAAAAATCAACCAATACACAATGTCTACTTTTGTGGTAAGTCTTTTCATCTCATCCATGATAGATTCCTCTTATTGATTAATTAGTTACAAAATATTCTGAAGAAGTCAGTAATTGAGAGAGCTGTTTAATTATAATTGTCAAAGTGACTGTATATAGCAGTTTTAAAAATCAAAAAAAGCAATTTAAAGCTGTAGAGCAACAATGCCACAGCATTCCTCTGTAAGAAATAGTAAAATAACATAGAATTGAACAATAAAAAAATTAAGTAAGATTTTATTTAACTAAACGCACTAGAAAATAAAAAGTAATTTTTCTTTTGGCTTTCATAGTATTCTGGATATTATATGACCAAAAATAAAAGCAGAGGAGAAAAATCATTTTAATAAACTTGCAAATAATTTCTACTTTTTTGTATCAGCAACAGTTTATTCATTACATAAAAAAGAGATTTATATAATATATAGCTGAGCATTGATACAAGATAGTAAGTATATTATGAAAGCTGAAATAAAATTAAACATGTATACTTTTTTACCTATTTTTTGGTTTTATATATAGATCCAGCTATTATAAAAGAAAGAAATTTAAATACAGTTTAAAACTGCTAGATGGCAGCACATTAGACTGCTGAATTCACAAAATTTAAATTGTGTCTCTAAAATTGCTTGCAAACCTTAAAAAATGTATTCATGTCAGGAAAAAATATGCATGCAAAATATCATCTAGGCCAGAAATTGGGAAGTATAACTGGATTTTTCAGACATATAGGCAGACAAAAAAAACCCAGCAAGGTAAACAAAAGCATAAAAATGTCAAATGAATGAAAGTAATTCTGAAAGTAAAAATAACTTTACAATCTTATCTGTGTGATGAATAAAGTATGATAATTTAAGGTCTAACATTTTGCATAATTTGACCTTTGAACTGTAATGCTTTATTTTTAATGCCAATCCCTAGCCTATAGTACTCAATTGAAAAAGTAAATTATGTAATCTTTATAAATTTCAACATAACTATTAGTATGCTGATTGTTTTAACCCTTCCACATTTCATTATCTTCTTTGTTTTCATATTCAACATTGAATTTAAGATTAAACCATTATTACTTATCATAAAATAATAATTTCGACTTCATTTGATAGATATTTTTGTTTACTATTGAAATAAATTATAAAAATTCACATTTTATTTCTGAAAATATTAAGAAAAATAATTTGTAATGAAAACAAAGATTAGAAAGTTATTTTCATTTTTCAAAATCAATGAAATCTTTTATTATTTGTCATCTCTTTTTAAAATTTGAATGAATATTTATTTACTTCTCTAAAATTTAATGAATTATGCTTTTAATGTTTAAATTTTTAAAATATTTATTGCAATATTACAATATTTTCATACTCATTATTTTAATCACACGTTATGTGGGAAGCTAAACTTGTAAATAACTCTAGAGTATATTTGCACTGACCAAAAAATATAACATTCTATTTTTAAAAATATAATGTTCTATTTTTAAAAATAAAGTATTTCTGTTGAAAGTAAATTATTAATAATTTATATTCTTAATTTGTAATAAATATTGTATAATTTATTGCACAAAAAATCTTGAATTGCAAATAAATACCTTTTTGGTTATTTAAACTGTTTTCTCTAAACAATGTTGTAAAAAATGGTGACATCAGAAAATTACAAAAAACACTATTCCTAGAAAGATTTTCATTTTCCAAAATCAATGAAATCTCCATTATTTGTCATTTATTTTTAAAATCTGAATGAATATTTATTTATTTTTCTTAAATCTAACAAATTATGTTTAAAAGTTTACATTTTAAACATGTTTGTTGCAATATTATAATATTTTTATATTCATTATTGTAATCACACTGATAACATAGAAAGCTAAACTTGTAAATAGCTTTACGGTATATTTGCATTGTCCAAACATATATCATTTTATTTTTTAAAATAAAGTATTTCTCTTCAAAATAAATTATTAATAATTTATATTTTTGATTTGTAATAAAAATTGTACAAAAAGAATCTTGAATTGTAATAAATTTGTAAATAAATATGTTTTTAGTTATTTGAACTATTTTCTCTAAACAAAGTCATAAAATGGTGACATCAGAAAATATAGAAACGCAATTTGTCAAGGCTGATGGAAGGCAGAGCTAAATCCCTCTTATGTTGATGAATTTTTGATTTTCTGTCTATCTATAATTTTTTTTAAAACTAAAATTGTATATTATAATATATATAGAAAAATATGTATATTCAAATGTAAAGCTTGCAAAAATTATCAATAGGAGGTAAATCATTTTTAAAATGAAGTACTTCATTTGGAAAAGTGCAAAGGTTAAATTCTGTGAGTTACATCATAATCAATAAATTCATTCATAAGCATTGTTCTAAGGTAGGGAACCTGGTAAAAAGAGTAAATGTGTCAGATTTGGGTAAATGTGTTTTTCCTTTCTAAAAACTTTTATGTTTGTGACTCAGACTATTTATATTTAGGGTTTTTTAGTTCTACATTAGAATTTGAATCAATTTAAAGAAAACTATTTGAAATTTAGGATGCTGAGTTAATAATAAATAAATATAAGTTCTGAAATTTTTATTCAGTGCTCCATTGAATAGATAAATAATGTATTGATTAGTTGCTCAGGGGGCCTGTGACATTTGAAATTATCAGGAACATTTAGCTTTTAGGTTGATCGTATCATTGTTTCTAAATGTTTCCATTTTAAAATATCAAATAAATAAAATTTTAGAAATTGAAGTAGCAACTACAAGTATACCTTTTTAATAATCAATTTTATATTAATATAACTGTTGATTTAAAGAATTGATTGCTTTAATGGTGCTAAAGAAAGCAATGACTGCAAAAATGATGAAATATTGGACAAATATTTGAGGAATAATTACGTACATCTAAAAATGAGTAAGAGATTATTATTATTTATGGAATATCTCCAGGTATTAACATTTTTGCTACAAACTTTTTTGGCTATGTGTAATGGCCATTTGTGTTAAATTTTCACTTTTTTATTTTTATAATTAAACCTTTATCCTGGGATATATTTTTTTACAATTTTCAAAGTCATTTCTTACAAATATAAATTACAAATAAAAAAAGCCACTCATATAAATAATATTTCAACTATGTAAATATGGGGTGTGGGTAGTAAACTGAAATATGTAATCATTTGTTTACATTGCTGATAAACATATTTAAAAATAAATGAAAATGTTTAACTTCTTGTATGATATCATAAAGCAGTGAAATGCTATTTCAAAATTCAAATTTTTATTTATAATTATTTTTAAAAGAACAAAAAATAACTCATGGTTTTTATGATGGCATTTCTTCTTTTTCTTAGCCAATCATAACTTCTGTTTCACTGAGATTATGTTTTTCTTGATTTGTCATCTTAAAAATAAATATTATTGAATAAAATCTAAATATTTTTATTTTAAAATAAATATTTTACAAATATTTTACAAAAATAGTCATAAGTATATAAATGAACTATGGAAAATATACATTTTTTTCCAAAGTCAAACAAAAGAAGGGCATTTGTAAGAATTCTTAAAAGTTTGCTCTTGAACCTTGAGGCCAAAAATATTAACAAGAAGTGGAATTTCCAAAGCATTTGTATTAAGTTCCTTATATGCTACTGACATCTAATCTTTTTTTTAGAATTAATAAATCTATATATATTTTAGTTTCAATTTTGACCATCAAATTAATGCAAAATTGGAAAATAAATGCTACATATAGATAGCCACAAGTGTGGTACCATTCTCTGCAGCAATATTACTAATCGGAAGACAATTGTTAAGTTCTCGGTGGTAAAGTACTGCTGATCAAGTATTGTGATTAGGTCAGAAATGTAAAAATAAATTATATCACCCAGATATAGAAAATAAATTACCATACCCATACAATCAAAAGAAAAAATGAGCAATGGAAATTTCAAATATTTAAGTTAAAAAATTGTTTCAGGACTTAACTTGTAGACTGTGTTCACCAATGATTTTTGTGTTTGGCCATAAATCACTCTCAAAGTGCTAATTTTCATGTTATTTTGCCGATTTTAGTTATTTTATCAAGAAAAATGTACCTTATGATGCTGCTACCTTTTTATTATTTTACAACTAATAAATCAATAATATTTAAATTTAAAGTTATAACAGTGAGATAAGTTCTGCCTTGCAGGTGCTGATTGGTTGTTTCTCATTCTCTACACAAGAGAGTGCTTGTCACCATTTTGACAGTTCTAAATTCTTTGTTTTGATTTTCAAAATGAACATGTATGTTTTAGACTATTTTTTACATATTTATTATTATTTTAATAAAATATATGTGGAAATACAATTGTTTTAGAAGAATAGTTCAGATTTTAATAAAAAATTATTTACTTTTACACAAAGTAAATTGAGAAAGAAATCAATGGCATATATTGCATTTTGTAATAGGTTGAGAAAAGTACATTTTATATTGTCTGCTATAGATTATTTTTATCAATTATAAATAGAAATTTATTTTTGGAAAAACTTTCATTTACTTTAATAATCTGACAAATTATTAATTTGCTTTTTAGAAACTAAACCGAGTATGATTTTAAAAGAAATATATTTTTACTGCTGATTCTGTAATTGACCAATCAAAAGTTTAGAATTTTAATTTACTCAGCCAATAGGTATTTTGAACTATTAATTGGTTAATCTGTACAGCAAAGTTACCAACTACATTATATGCTATCCAAAAAATGTAAACAAATAAACCAAAAAAACTTTAAGATTCATACATTTAATAACTTTATGATACTCAACCAGCAATTTCCCTATCTCTGAGCCTCATATGTGATTGTGTTTTAAAAAAAAAACTAAAATTTGTAAATAAATTTTGCAATATGCCAGCAGTGGTTTTTCTGTCTTGAAGTTCCATATATGATCATGTTTAGAATTTCTTTAGTATTGAAAGTGTGTAATTTTATTCTTTCTTTACTATCCTTTCTGAATTTGATGTTCACATGATAAATTTTTTTTAAGCATAATGCTAAAAGTTTTAAAAAATTTTAGAACATACTTAAAGTTGATATTTATTTAAAAACATCAAAACAACTAAAGAGATCTTAGTTTCTTTACACAACTACTATTACTTTTCTATAAGAGAATAAAGTTATTGAAAAAAAATGAATACCATCCAGAAGATATTCAGTTGTGATGAAAGTCAGAACTTATTTATTTAAGAAGGAAAAAGATGATAAAATAACTTTCTTATTCTTAATTTTTCAGTAAATGTATGAATGAGCACACATTCAGTACAATACATGTAAATGTGTCATTCAATGTATTATTAATAATTATATTATTATTTTTAAAAAAAAATATTTTCATTATAGTTTTAATCATACTTTAATTATAAATGAAATAATTATAAATGTTTATATTTTATATAATAAAAAAAAAGAAAATTTTGAAATAATCAACTAAGAGGGACAGTCTAATCAGAGTTTGATGAATTTTACTTGTTAACAATCCAATTTGAATATCTCATGTTTTTTAATTTCCCTAGAGTCAATAGGTGAAATTAAGATTGGAAATCTTTTACTTTAATTTATTTAACTTGAAAGTATTTTTTTTTTGTAAAAATACTTCATGTATTTATAGAAATATATATATATAAGTACTACTCCCTTACATATTTACACAAATGTGTATGTGGTCATAACAATGCATAATAATACTGAAATAAAAAATAAATCTATCATTTGTAGGAATGAAGAAAAGATAAAGAATTGAAATTATTGGTTGAATAATCATTCTATTTAATTTTAATTCTACCTAGATATAATTATTTGTATACTATCTTTACTTTCTATTCATTTTTTTTTCTATTTATTTTTATTAATATTCATTGTAGCACTAGTATAAACTATTTCAATATTTGTAATACATTTTTGGCATTTTACATCATAATCATGACCATGCTAAACTATTTTTTATCCATAAAACAATTTCGTATATAAATATTTTAATTCTATATATTGCCTAGTTTGATTAAACATTATTTTTAGTTTATTTACAGCACTTTCAATGTTCGGCATAAACATACTTCTTTGAGTTTCCTCTATCATAGTGCCAGTATGAATGAGTTAACCTTTTGAAGATCAAAATAATGTTCATTTTCTCTATCGTGTTCTCAAAAAATTAATGTTTAAAAAGTCTTTTTTATAGTCATCATATAAGAATGGGCATTCTTGATTATTATATTGAATAAAATAAATAATTTGAGGGTGTTTAGGTAATTATAATTAGTCTATAGTATACTATCTTCCTTTTTAACTTATTTCTTTGATTGTATGCCATAGCTATATATATTTTATGGTTAAATGTCACAGTATTTTTTATTTTATTTTTTACTAATGCACTTTTCTACATTTTGAGATTGTGAAATACAGTCCTTTACTGGCAGAAGGTGTTGAAATTAATTATTTTAAATGTCATAAAAAATTAACATTATTCATTAAATGAAACCATATTATTATTTTAAACAGATAGAGATAAAACAGAATAGTTAAAAGAATTGAAACGTTTTTTCACACACACATAAATATATATATATATATAATAAAAATAAAATGTTTGTTAATTAAAAAACTATTGTAATAACAAAAAAACTAATAAATATAACAGTAATTAACTATTATTTACAATCTTTCAATCTGCAGAAGTGCTTTTGATTAATTCCTTAACCTTCCTCAACTGCCATTAAATTCAAAAACAAAATGAAAGCAAATGTCATCAACTCAAATCCCATGAATCCCAAATTTTCCTTAAAATCATAATAAAAGAAAAATTAAGGAAGCAGTTTTATTAAACAAAAATAAATTGATATAATTGATTATATTTGCTTTTAATTTGTTTTTTGAATTTAATGGTAGTTGAGGAGGGTTAAGAAATTAACCAAAAGTTCTTCTGCAGATAATAGCTATTTACCATTGTATTTATTAGTTTTTTGTTATTACAATATATATAGTTTATAGAATGGGAATAAGTTTGAAACTGGTTTTGAAAGTTGGAATACTGAGTTCTAAACTAAGGATTTTTTTAAAGAAATATTTAATTGGTAAATATGATGAGAGTTTGAAAGATCAGCTATTTTTTATAAATAGTGTATTAAATATGATTTGTTTTAAGCATTAATTCTTTAACCGCCTCTTATGAGGCATCTCGTCAAAATCTGACGTCACTCTAATTCTGCTAGTTTTAATGGTAGAATATTCGTTTGACAGTTATTGATTAGGTTTTTAAAAGTTCTGTAAGATGGTGCCCTCTTCCAAATTATTTTACAAGTAAAAAATAAAAAAAAACGCATTTAAAACTAAACAAAGAAGAACCTTGTCGGTGATTGGCTGTCAGCTGGCTCTCAGCCGAAAAAGACATTCTGATTGGCTGGAAAGAACAAAGAAACCGCCTGATCAAAGAAAATAAAGAAAAACGCTGAGATTTTCATTTCGAATGTAATTTAAGTATTAAAAAAATATAAAATGAGAAATTAAAATAGTTTTTTAAAAAATATACTAAAAAAACAAAATTATTTTCGAAAAATATTAAAGATTTTAGTAAAAATATTTAAGATTTAGCAAAAAGAAATCTTTACTTTTCCATAACGTAAAATTGAAAAAAAGCGTTTGCGTCAGCACTTTTTTGTTTAGACATTCGCTTTATATTTGCCAAAATTGAATATATTTTATAATAAATAAATAGAAATTTATTTTTAAAAGAACTTTCGTTCTCTTTCATAACCTGAAAAATTAGTAATATACTTTTTATAAACGTATCTGAGTTGAATTTAATATTATAGGTGAATATGTTTTAACAATAGGCTTTGTCTTCAGTTTGTGAGTTGGCCAATTAAAAGATTTGATTTTTACCTCATACAACCAATAATATAATTAGCAGTTAAAGGGTTAATTTTGTTTCTATAAATTTTGAATATTTTTCCAAAGAATTCTACCACTTTATCTTTGTATCTTCCACTAGTTATCCTTTTGGTCTCTTTAGTCCATTTTGACTTTATTTCCAAATATATTTTTCTTTATTATTTCGTATTTCACTATTTTTTTCAGTCATCTTTTGAAGATTCTTCCTCTTGGTCTTTTTTTTTTTTTTTAAAGTAAATTTTTAATTTGTTTTATAAATTTCAAATTCATTTTCAAACATCTCTGTCTCCTTATCTCTTATCAGTCTTGTCTTTTGGTATGTATTTTTCATAGTCTCTTCTATTCTTAAAATTTAAAAATTTCACACTAATTTTTGTTACACAAAATTGAATTAATTTACAAACATATTAGCTTCTCTAATTGCATATCTTCCACTGGTCTTTTCAACTACCTTTTGAAAGATTCCTCTTGATCTCTTCCAATCAATTTAATCATTTAAGCTTCATTCATCTATTATTTAGGTTATTTAGTTAATTGTATCAAATATGATCTAATCAATGAAATTATTTGTTCCAAGTCTTATTTATATTTTTTTTACCCTATACTTTTTTATCATTATAATACATGTTTAATTTTTCAGATTTTGCTATTAATCTAAACATCTTATTTCATTCTATAATCAATCCTCATGTTTTTTTCTGAAATGATGACAAAGATGAAATAACAATGGCGAATATGTCAAGCGTTGGTGGCCTAGTGGTTAGCATAGCTGCCTTCCAAGCAGCTGTCCCAGGTTAGCTTCCAAGGTTGATGCATTTGACATATGAAAAAAAAACAATGGCGGACATTAAAGTTTACAGAAATGGATTAATTTTATTCTGAGAAAGCAAATCTAATAAAATAACAACCATCAAATTTTAAGCAATGTTATCTTGAGAACAATGAGGACTTATTTTAATAAAATTGTGTTGTCTGAAGGAAATAGTGGGTGTATATCTAAAGTGTCAAAATATCAAGTTCAGAAAATTGATAATGCCTTTGTTATTAATCTTAGTGAAAATGAAAGTTGTAAAGAATTTCCAACAGTACACAAGCGCCATCTTTAATTATAATGATAATAAATTTTACCACAATTATATCTGTTACAACCACGATATCTTGTAATGGAAGAGAATTGACCTAATTGGAAGAAGGCACTAATAGTACAGAGTTTAAAATCGCATTTATTGGAGGTATAAAATGACTCTGTAAACAATTTACTGGATAATAATTTTTATTACTTATTCATTAGATTAACGATTATTCAAAGTGGATAATTTCTAGTCGAATGAATGACTAATAAAAATTATTATTATACTTTCATTAAGTGATTTATATTAAAGTTGTTAGGGCAGTAAGTTTGACACTTATTGGTTAAAGTGTAGTAATTAGCTATCTTTATATATACTAAAAGCAATGACAAAGATATATGTTAGAGATTGTTAGCTGGGCCTACTGATGAGTGTGATGGTTTAGCATGAAATGTACATCTTGGGGATCACAAATCATTTTCATGTCTTTGGTCATATGTTTATGATTGCACCTCTCTTTAAAAGTGGATAGAAATCAATCCCTCCCTATCTTCCGTGAGAATGATGTAGTGGAAATTATACTACAGAATTATTATTCATTCAACAGATATATCTGACTTTCAATTTCCATGTATCATGAATTAGAAATAATTCACAAGTTGAATAAAACAATTGTAAAACTTATATAACACCTACTCGAGTTAAATTCCTGAAAGAGCGAATCTAATGTAATGACAGCTATAGAATTTGAATCCGCTGATGTGATGTGATGTGATGTACTGACTTCTCCAAGTATGGAATCAGGAATCTCTCAGCAACTATGTCCAGAGAAACCTGTTAGCCACTTCATCTTCCCTTTCCATTCCCCACCCTAAGTTTTCCCATAATCTTCTCCATCCCATTTCCACAACATAATCTTTGTCAATTCTATGGCCTTCATATCTAAATCCTCCTTATATTTTCTAAAATCCAGCATAAAATCCAACAACCCACTTGCTGTACAATACTTTGTTCATATTTATTCTTCCATAACTTCATTAATTGTAACCTTTCTGCTTTCAAGCATTTACATTGAATTAACATATGCCTAATATTTTCTATGCCTTCCTTACACAACTTGCAGACTAAATCACCCCCATTTTTCCATTACGTGTATAGTCCCTTGTTGCTAAAGATCCCATTTGAGCTTTAAACAATAAACTACTTTCCTTGCTATTATCATAAATTAATTCGCACACAATGTTCCGTTTACTTCTATATATATTTAAACTCTTTTTACTCTCTATACTAGCTCTCCGTCTCTCCAACTCCCTATTCTTTATTAATGCATCTATTCTTCTATCCCATTCCTTACCACTATAACACTCAACACTCCTCCTAACACATTCATCCCACCTTTTGTACAAGTATGCTGATTTAAATTCTTGATCCAAATCTTCTGTATACTGCATTATCTTTCTCGCCCATCTTGTTGCCTGCTCTTTACTCGTAACCCAATTAAATACTATTTTGGCTACCTTTTTATTATCCATAAACTGCAATCTACCTAACATTTTCATTTTGCATCTCTCATATAAAAACTTGACCATCCTATTTCTCTTTGAATTGCCTCCTTTGCTGTTCACACATCTGCATCTAATGCTTGTCTTCCGACTTCATTTTGTACTTTTTCTAAGTAATCTAATACCTCTGTCACTGAAACAAACGGAACTGCCACCTATTGGTAAAATTGTTCTGTCTGAATTATTTTATATATGATGCTTAAATTTACTCTAAACACATTTGAACTCCACGATTATTAACAGTGTTTTTATTAAGAAACTAATCAACGTTAATAGTGATGTATTTTTTTTAATAGCTTTTTTTTTTTTGAGTTATAATTTTTTTTCCATCTTTTCAAAATTCTCTTACTAGCGCGTATATTATTTACACGCGCGCTCACACATACATGTATATGTATTTACAAACATATGCTTGATAAATATTTGAAGTTTTTATTAACACAACTAAATCATTAAACGAGTAAATGATTTTTGATTAAGTTCGGCATAATGTTTGTGCTATGTCTATTGAGATTAACTTTACGTGAATAATTAATCATTGTTTTCTCAACTTCTCTTTTCACGTTTCTAAATGTTAACAATTCCAAATTGAACAGTTGTAAATCCAGTATTGATTTTTAACTGTTCTTATTAGCTATGGATTAGATGCGACTTGCTCTGAAAGTCTGTCAGGTTAAAAGAAAGAGAAAGAGCGAAAGCTGTTATTTTGTTTTTAAAACAAAAATAGAAATATCTTAAGTATAAAAAAAAAGCCATATATCGTTTTTTGTTTGTTACTTATTTTAAAAGTAATGAATGACGCGCTTCAAATAGAGAGATGAAATTGTGACAAAATTACTTCTCCAACTAAGTGATATTTAGAATGTATAGCAATGTCTATCCCTTTATTATTAAAATCTTTGTTTTCATCTATTGTCGATTCGCTGCAGGATGGTCTCTTCTAATTCATTTTTTCTGATTCCTAGCTTTCTTCTTTCCAACGTACCATTAAACTTCCTAATTTTACTCATCTATCTTATATTGTGATCTCATTCTAGATCTTTACAATCTCTTGGGATCCAGATTGAAACATCAGCTGCCCATCTATTATCATCTCTTCTATCAATATGTCCAGTCCTGTACCATTTCACCATTTATCAATACCACAGGATGAAGGTCTCTCCAAGTTCAATCCATCTTCTCCGATATCTATCCTTTCTTCTCCACATCATCCAAGCACACTCCCTTATTTCATTCATCCATCTCACTTGTGACACTTTTCTGGGTCTTTTACAATCTCTTGGAATGCAGTTTAAGATTTCAATTGTTCATCTATTATCATTTCTTTTAGTAATATGTCTGACCCAACTCTGCTTCAGTCTCTTCAACGATGTCAGTAACACTTGTTTGTTCTCTCACCAATGTATTTTCTTTTCGATCTCTTCTTGTTACTCATAACATGCATCTCCCCATACTTCATTGTGTAACCCTGAAGTCTCTATATTGCTCTTCTGTTAAGTATCCATGCCACAGATCCATAAGTAAGAACTGGGAAAACACATTAAGCTTTCATTTCGAACAGATAGACATACTTCATTTTAATGTCATTATTTCTACAAAATCAATCCAACCCAATTTAATTCTATGATTAATTTCATCCATAATTTTTCTATCAGTAGTAACTTATAACTCATCATTATTACTTTTTATTTTCTTCTTTTGAGGAAATCCATTGCAGATTACTTTAGTCTTTTTAACCTTTATCTTTAATTCTAGTTTCTTACTTGCATCTGATTGCAACATTTTCTGAAGCTTTAACACATTATTTGCAAAAACAACTATCATCATCAACAACAACAACAACCATTATCAATCCACTGCAGTATGAAGGTCTTTCCAAGTTCAATCCATCTTCTCCTATCTTTAGCTTCTCTTCTCCACATTGCCCCGTACACATTCTTATTTTATCCATCCATCTCACATGTGGTTGGTCTTTTTCTGGGTCTTTTATAATCTCTTGGAATCCAGTTTAAGATTTCAATTGTCCATTTATTATCATCTTTTCTAGCAATATGTCCAGCCTAACTCCACTTCGGTCTTTTAATTTTTTCAATGAGGTCAGTAATGTTTTCTCTTACCCATATATTATGTTTTCGATCTCTTCTTGTTACTCCCAGCATGAACATCTCTCCATACTTCTTTGAGTGGTCTGAAGCCTCTGTATTGCTCTTTTATTAAGTGTACAAGTCTCAGATCCATAAGTAAGAACTGGTAAAACACATTTATTAAAAACCTTCCTTTTCAAGCACATAGGCATATTTGTTTTTAGTATCAAGTTATTTCTACCAAAAGCACTCCAACCAAGTTTAATTCTATGATTAATTTCATCCATTATGTTTCCATCTGTAACTATATATATATATATATATATATATATATATATATATATATATATATATGTATATATATATATATATATTGTAACCATATATTTTAGTATAAAATATAATAATTGATGTAACTGGTATAAAAATTTCTCTGTCTTCTTTTGGTGATTTGATTGGCTTGATTTGCACTTTGAACAGATTATTCTCTTATATTCAAAATAATTTATTAGAGGGAATGGGTAATATTTTGCCTTACTTGTTGTCTATATTATTTTAATAAATTTACGACGCTTCTTCCGATATACTAATTCATATCAAAATGTTTAACTTTTTAAAAATTTTGACAACACATTAAATTTGGTAAAATATTATTAAAAATAATATTAATTTTTATTTGTTTAAAATGGTCTTAAAAATTATTTCCATTGAATTAAAAAAAACCATTTGTTCAACTAAATTTAATTATTAAAAATAAATACAGTAATTACGTATGCGTTTCAATGTAAAAAAAGAAAGGAGCATGAATTTAAAAAAAAGATTGTTTGATAGTGTTGCTTTTGGGGAGAGAAAGAAAAGAAAATGGTAAAAGGCAAATGGTGTAAATATGATAAGCTTATTTTAAAATAGTTAACAAGTAAACGGATTACCACAAAGTTTTCTATAAACGTAAAAATAACATAGTGGTATTTAATAATAAGATGAATTGCTAAATTTAAAAGTCTGTTCAAGTCGGCTAACCAGGTGGATCAAATCACTAATAATAATTTTCCAATATTACATTTGAAATATGTCGGAGCTTTCCAGTTTAAAAGCAGAATTAATTGCAAGATTTTGGTATGTTTTAAAATATTTATTATTCTACAATTTGGAAAAATTAAATAAGTATTTTAATTACAGAAGTTTTATAAATATGAAAATTTGCTTTTTAAAAAAGAAGTTTAAATTAAAGTAAAATGTTAAAGTTATTAACATAGTTTAATATTTCCGTTTATGATTTTAATAAAAATATAGTATTGATTGATTTAACTTTGCAATGCCAGTAATATATTTGCTAGTTAATTTGTTTACCATTTGGATAATAAAAACAGTCTTCAAATAATTAATCAAAGCTATTTTCTAATTTTATCATCAGTTTGGAATGATTAAATTAATTGCTATAATTAGTATTCCTAGATTTAAGTGTGGATAAATAAATATTAGCATGGATGTGATAAACTTGGAACAGTTTTAATAGAGAAATGTAGAAATTAATAACTTATGAAAAAACATTTTCATTTAAACTCTGCATGTCATGTTTTGGAATTGTTTCATGTTTATGGAGCCACGTAAAATCGTTTATCTAATAGTGCTTATAATAACTAATACAAATGGATAAAATTACATGTATGGAATTCAACTATAATTGTAGCTATTACTTCGTATATTTATTGTTCGACACATCGTACATGGATTTCACGGATCATATTTGTAGTTATAAAATGCTATACAATTTAATTTGTGATATACACACCTGCTAGAATTCACGTATTGGACTATAAAATGCTATACATTTAATTTATATCACACACACCTGTTAGATTTTATGTATCTGATGAATAATGCATTACTTTAATTTTATCGTTATATGGACATGCATGTGAAGTTCATAAGTTATATTTTATTAAGTTTAAATTAATAGGGGTTGAATAAAATACTTATTCAAGAGAATAGCACTTGCGAAAGGGCTTGAAAAGTACTAAATGAATTTATGAGATGTATCAATTTTTCATGAGGTATTTTATGAGTCTTTCCAGATTTCTATCCCTATACCAATATTACTTATATTATATTACATATGTTTTATCTTAAGCAAGATAAGTTATTACATTAGTTGTCCTGATTAGCGTAACATTTTATTATGCAAGAACCCACATTTGCTAAAGTGTTAGTGTTTTTTGAATGGTCAGAATAACTGAGGAGGATGATTTTGCACTTTAATGTGAAGTAAATAGTAATGTTGTTTTATAATGTTAAAAGGCATTAATCTGTGCCGGTGGTTAATCCGCAGATTACTTAATTGCAATTTTTTTTTTGTATTTTACACTCATTCCTGCGCTGGTGGTTAATCCGCGGAATTGTGTAATTATACTTATTACTTTATGATGGTGTATAAATCCACAAAGCGTTTAGTGTTATTTAATTCCTATGTGTACATGAATGCATCCTCAGGAATATGTTTTACTTCATAGATATAAGTTGGGCAAAGTATTTTAGTTATTCTGCTAAATCATCTTCTTCCATTTGTAAATATAATTTATAAGTTAGATTATTAAATTGTAGCAGGACATTCTATTCAAGTTACCTCATAAGAATTAACCGTTGGTTAATTATTATTTACCTGAATGTGTAAGTTTAAATTTTCACTTTATTTAATGATTGCATTATAGCTAAATCCTACAGATATAATATTATTTATTATATTATTATAAGTTTACGGTATACATTTATTGAATCTGGAAATGACATTAGATGTTTCATGAGTTGATGTTGAATTTAGTGTAATTTCCTCAATACATTCATTATATCAAATTGAAATATAAGGTATGATTAGGTTTTTAAAAACTGTACCTATGATATATTATTGAAGAAAGTCGATGGAATTATAATTTATTTATTTTATTTGTTTATTTATGTCTTTAATTATAACATTAGAATTAATTACTTATTATTCATAAATTTGTAAATAAACGTTGATTTATAATTAAACTTACTGTGCCGTTGCTATTTGCCATTCGTAAAATCAGAAATCATAAACCTTGGATAGAGCATACATTGAAGTACATACTATCGTCAACATGATATAAGAGTTTAGTGATATTTTTGAGAAAACATTTGGATGCTTTTCGTCTTTGGTAGTTTATGATGTGTAAGGTACAATAAAATCCCATTTACCTTTTTCATCATTTTAGCTTTGCGTAGTTGATTCTAGTATACAATATAAATTGATTATTAAACCTGTAAACAGATTTACCAGATAATGACATGATTGAATATATTTACTTAACGTTTTAAAATTGTCATTTGTCAGTATAATAAGAGTCTCAGTGATATAGTAAACTATAAAAAAAAGAACCCAAGTATTTATGTTTGTTTATTGCAAAGCTTTACCTGGACTAGCATTTGTATTAAAAATCACATAGATGGTTTAAAATTTCATAATCTTATGTAGTCCCACAAATTATGCCATCTTGTACATGGTCAGCCATCGGGTCTCATATAATGAAAATCGCAAATTAAGGTTTGAAAGATAATAACATTACATACTTATAATTTGTTTAATGTATTTTATCATACTACTATGATAGGTCTTCGCGGTACACCCTGGCTGCGATCAAATTAAATCATAAAAAGTTTATGTTATATCATTGGTTTGGTCTGTGGTAAGTTGCTCCAGATGTTGGTTGTGGTCTTTGGTGCATAATATAAATGGCATGATATGCTTTTGGTTACAGCTCTTAATAGCTGACAATGTGCAGCGGGAATTGATCGGTGATCGAGGTTACAATTCTTAGCGCACTTATGTTTTGGTGATATTATGTATTTGGGACAACAATCGAACGGTTACAATATATATATATATTGTTTAATATAAATATGTAAATTCTATATTACTTTGTTTCCACACTTGTTTTCATGCAATTTTTTTGTATAAAAAACTGTACAAATCTCGTTCCGATTATATTTTGTCAAAAAAATGTTCTTCAGCTTGATGTAAGTTCTGAAGAAGGCTGCTGTAGAGTCAAACACTATTGGCATAAAAATAGTAATAAATAATAAAATTACATGAAATTAAGTGCTAAGTAAAATTGTTTATCCTTTATGTGTATTTTGAATATAATAATAAAATGCAAAAAAGGAAAATGAAAGAATAAATAACATATATATATATGTGTGTGTGTGTGTTTGTGTTGAAATGAATGTTCTCATGAGTAAAAGATGTTTCATAAAACATGCTTTTGGGAGTGACCATGCTTAATAAAATAATATTAAAGTAAATAAACCAATGTTTTGACAAAATAACACTTGTTTTCAACTAATTGAAAAAACAATAATATATATATAAATGAAAATTATTTTGAAAAAATTTGCATAATATAAGGTCTTATTGTGTATGAAATAGCCTATAATTGAGTACCACCTTCCATTTTTTAAGTTTTGTTTCTACTAATTTAAATTGTCACTGGAAATAATTGCAGTAGTATTATATCTACTTTGGAGAAGCATAGAGTTCTGGACTTAAATTTGCAATCATTCCATGACTTTATGCATAAGATGAATTGTACATTAGTCAAAATATTCTTTTAAGCACATGGTTCATGCTCTGCATAATTATCTGTGAAAATATTTTTTAATTTATGAAAATAAGTATTGCAATATATAACAAGGTTTCACACCACACAGGTCATACAGAAACTGAAGCTTATGTTGTACATCGTATTTATCAATGTTTTTTATTTTATATGTGAGAATTGTTTGTGTAATTTCAGTTTTATTTAAATCTCTGTAAATTTTTGGGATTTTCTTTTAATTGTTTGATTTCAGGGTCCTTTGCCATGTACTTTTTACAGTTTAAACCTGCTTCCAAAATAAAAATATGCATCTATATACTACTAAATCATCAAATAATCAACTTTTCTGTACACAAGCTGTTAAAACAGTAGCGCCACCCAGTGCAAGCTTTAATAATTAACAGATGCAAGAAAGTTTGTGCCTAAAATTCCTATGTACTCTGGGTATATTGAATGTGTAGGCGTGATGTAGGGATTTTATGCACAAACCCTTCTTACATCCATTGATTACTAAGGCTTGAAGTGGATGGCACTACTATATGGAGAGTTTGCTAATATATATCATAAGATACTATATCCTATGTGGATTAGTACAGGGATAGAATAAGTGAACTCTGTAGTCAAAGATTCTTTAATCGATTCTCAACTGACCAAGAGTAAAACCCCAAAAATTAATATTAGTTTAGAAAACTATTGAGATCAAACTGCCACACTGGTGCTTGAACATCACATTTAAGCAACTAAATGTAAAATTATTATTTTTAATAGTAAGAAACCAAAGTCATACATCGCATGACTTGATTAGCTTGTATTTACAAATGGTAATATAATGAGCATGCTCTTCAGTGAGGCACTAGGACATTCAGACTATAGATCTAAAATATAAACTCCATCCAAATATTTATTGAATACTTGATTATTAAATAGAAAATCTGAAATTTTCAGACATCTATATGTCTTCAAATCCAGCTATCTAACTTGAATAGACATGTGGGACTTAACCAAATTCAAATACACCATATAT
Source organism: Epiperipatus broadwayi (assembly GCA_028023455.1). Taxonomy (NCBI): domain Eukaryota; kingdom Metazoa; phylum Onychophora; class Udeonychophora; order Euonychophora; family Peripatidae; genus Epiperipatus; species Epiperipatus broadwayi. The sequence continues at coordinate 42,722 of JAQFVV010001030.1, read as the reverse complement.
TAATAATAGCTTTAGCAATATAGCATCACTAAAGCCTTAAAAGCCAAACCATAAATATGCTTTTTATATTAGGAGACTTGTTATATTACATTTGTAAATGCAAGCTAATTAAGTCAAGTGATGTATGACTTGATTACCTTACTATTATTGTTTGACTTTTAAGGTTTTGGCACTGTTATATTGCTAAGGCGATTAATATATGGTATATCTGAATTTGGTTCAGTTCCATATGGATGGATTTGAAGACCTATAGATGTCTGAAATTTTCATATTTTCTACTAAATAGTTAAGTATTATACTGGGCTGGAGTTTGTATTTTGGATATAGTGTCTGAGAGTTCTAGTGCCTCACTGACGAGAGCCATTAGCTCGAAAACAGTTTGGGGATAGGGGTAATTCTAGATAGAGATTTTTAAATGTTTTCACTTGCAGCATTTATCAAAAAACGTGTTTAGAGCTATTAGCACGCTCGTTATATTACATATATATATATATTAAATTATTATTTTTGTATGCATTGCGATCATTGTTTATATATTTGTTGTCAGTTATTGTTTGCCTCGTCTGCATTAATAATTGAAATGGTTATTGTATTAATATTTGTTTTGTTGTTTCATTTTATTTCTCCCTTTGGATATAAAAGTTCTTTTTGTAAGAAAACATTTTCCAAATTAATTTTTACTAAGAAATTAAATGTTTATAAAATGCCTTACTACATTATGCAAAAGACGTTGTTTTATTTTTTACTTCAAATAAAATCGGTTAAATCTTTAAATAGACGACTACAGAAACTACATTCTAGAGAACTGGTTTGTGCCTCTAAAAATATAAGCACAAGTATATGATCTTTAGTACTGGATTTTATTTTTGATATGATAGGATATAATCTTTGACCTATTATTTCTGTCCTTTTTTATAGCTCTCAGATAATGAAGATATAGCTGGAAAAAAGTAATTCCAATACCTTTCATTAACTATATAGTTTTCCCATTTTAAACATATATTATTAATCAGCCACCCAGTCGAACACTAATTCATAAAACTAGTCTAAATTTAACAGCACAGTTCACAACCTAATTAATTGTCTATTACTTATATGTAATTATCTTTAAATCTGATAAAAGTAACATATATTTATATATGTGTGTAGGTATATAGATATGCAATATTAACTCCCTTAATACATTTTGAAGTATAGTATGTATATATGTAATAGATACTATTCACTTAACTAATATAAACTATATAGCCACTTAATAAATAGTATATCTGTCGTATAATTTTCTCTACGCCACTCTCACGCAAAGTAGAAACTGGTTTCTATTCATTTTTAATACATTGGGAGGGGTATAATTATAAACATATGACTAAAGACGTGAAAAAGAGCTGATGAATGCTGGTTCAGCAAAAATGTGCATTTTGGGGACCATACAACTTTTTCATATAACTTTGATCAGATGTTATGATTACACCCCTCCACAAGGCATTAAAGGCAGATAGAAAACAGTCACTACCTTAAGTGAGAGTGGTATAGTGAAAATTACACTCCAGAAATATTATTCATTTAATGGATAATCTGTAGTCTAATGAATGACTAATAAAAATATTAATATACTTTCATCAAATGGTTTGTGCCAATGTTGTGAAGATGATGAGTTTGACATTTATCCATTAATCTGTAGTAATTGGTTATCTGTACATACTAGACTATAATAATGGTATTTGTGAGAGATTGTGATTTGGGCCAACTGATGAGTGCTGCTTCAGCATGAAATGTTCATCTTGAGGATCATACATCTTCTTCACATATCTTTGAGTCATATGTTTATGATTACACCTCTCCACAAGATGTTAAAAGTGGATAGAAACCAGACTCTACCTTGAGTGAGAGGGGTGTAGTGAAAAATTGTGCTACAGAAATATTGTTTTTTAAATGGACAATCTCTAGTCTAATTAATACAATGATTTTCAATCACATTTAGTGGAGTGTAGACTTACAGATCCAAATGTTTCTTGTTTGAGAATTTGTAAAAAGTGCTAGCACCAGAAGTCAGAGAACTGGACAGCAGTTTATGTTAAGCTTCAAAATTGGTCACTCTATCACTAGACCAACCATTTAGGGTACATATAGTGTAACAACTAAGAAAAAAAGGAAAAAGAAATTTCAATTTATAAATTTATGCAAATTTTAATAAATACATAGCACATCCAAATGTAGATTTTGCTATTATTCATGATTTAAAGATCTGTGGTAAGGCTTGAAACCAAATGGCAGCAATGAATTATTATCTACTCTAATTTTGTTTAATCTTTAAGATGTAGTTGCATGTAACAAAGTCAAGACTCTAATTGTAAGGATAATTTTTAGAGTTAGATTAAGCCATCTGTGTTCAAAAATGTAAACTAAAATATGAAGTCACTAGCATTAAAATGCAACTGTTTAATGTAGCATTGTGATAAAATTATTTGGTTTTCTATTGGTGTAATGTAATATTATATGTTGATTTTTAACAGGGCAGGGGGGTGCCTTACCATGATATCATTTCACAGCAATATAAAGGATTCATACAATAGCTTGAGGATGAAATGTTAATTATAGTCATTGTTATAAGAATGTTATTTTTCAATTGTTTTGATTAGGAGAGAATTCAAAGGATTTTTAGAATTGACAGAGACTTTTTATCTGCCTGAGCAATAGTAAAGATTCTTTCCAATTATAATAATATTTTTATGATTATATCACCAAAGTTTATCTAACCAAATTTAGATTATTTATTGATATTTATCTTTTAGCTAATAATATTTTTATATATTTATTTCCTAACTAATCTGCCTTGTGTAATTTAACATTTACTTAGAGCAATAAACTTGAGATTAAACATGCTTGGATTGTAGCTTAATCTATTACTTCTGGTGTTCAAACCTCACAATAATCTCCTGAGTATCTAATCATTTGACTTTTTTAAATTGATAATTGACTTCATTGGAAAAATATCTCTGCACATCTGCTAATCTTTTTTACTCACTGACAATAAAAAACAAGTGTTATACTCAGTTTGAAGTAAGTCATAGCATGATAGATTATTCTTTATCTACTACACCAGGAGTCTTTTGTAAGAGAAGTTTGCCATTGTGGACACTAAAATTTAATATCTCTGATACACAACTAATATTTGTGTAATATATGAGGTATGGACAATTTGATTCTTGGAATGGTCATGTGATGTTATCTGTGATCCAAGTGTATCAAATTCACATGAGAAATGGACATTTGTGTTGTAACATGTTTAAGCTAACACATGTGCAAATTTTAGCTGATAGAGCTAATCATTAGTTAACTATCGAGAAGACAATAAATACCTGTGTGTCTGTTTTGGCATAAAAATGAGTCAGTGCACTCACTGTGAGAGACTTTTTGGCCAATAAATCGATTACATACCATCCTGCTTATTCGCCTGGCTTACTTTCAAAATTAAAAACTGTGCTGAAAGGACCAAGATTTTCTACTATAACTGACATACAAAAGAATATAAGACAGCTGTTCAACAGTATTCTAGAAAATGAGTTCCAGGCGTGCTTCCAGAAAACTGATACCCAAAAGAATATGAGCCATCTGCTCAACAGTATTTCCAGGTGTGCTTCCAGAAATGGAAACGTCGTTTTAATTAGTGTATAGACGCACAAGGAGACCACTTTCAAGGCAACAGTAGGCAATAATGTTCCACATGTTCTGGAAATTAAATTGTCACACTTCATATGTATATTTAAAATTTCTGTTTACTGTCCACAAACTTTAAATAGAAGAATAAAGATTTCAAAAATAGACAAATAACAAGCCAAGCTATGTTTTCGATGATATAATGCAGTCAGTTGCGTCAGATCATATTCTTTCAAACGACATCATCGTCAACTTAATTTATTTAAAATGTATTCTTTTCTTTTTAATATCTAAATTAAATGTATAAAATAATTGCAAATCTTTTTTAAAACAACTATTTTATTAAAACTGAAATCATTGTGTTTTGATTTCTTTTTCTCTTTAATGTTTTGGCATTATATAGATTTCATCTTATTTATTTTTTGCTAACGCTACAAGTTTTATCAAGATTCCACCCACCCCATCCTCCTCATCGGATTCTCATCATTCATTGTACTTCTTATTGTCAATCTCTTCTGTTCCAGAGATAGGAATAAAGTTATAAAAAAAATACTTGATTGTAATGTGATATGACTGAAAACCAATTATTGGAAAATTATTTTTCTACAGCATTATTAACCAGAGCAGCCATAGAATAAGCTTTGACACAAATTGAAATTCTGATAAGGAAAATATCTTTATGTCTTTCTTTCTTTTTTTAAATAACATATTAAAATTATTATTATAAGATCTTTAAACTTTAAAAAAAAAGAGTAACTTTAACAAGAATAGAAAACTTTGTTATTCTAAGACAATATGCAGCTTGCTTATACTTAGATTTACAGTACTATTATTTGAATACAAGTATAATTTATATATTTGGAGTCTATATGTAATTATAGGGGATTTGAACACAGACTTTCAAGCTCCCTTCAGCTATCCACTCTATCTCATACAACTTATACGCATGACCACACACATGTGAAAAAATTAAATGATCAATATAAACAGTGCATTGATTATATATATTTATATGATAGATCTTGATCTGGACCAACTGATGAGTGCTGCTTCAGAACGAAATACGTATATTTGAGATCATTCACCTTTTTTACATGTGTGTAGCCATGGGTATCAGTTGTATTTGATAGAGTGGATAGCTGAAGAAAACTTAAAAGTATGAGTTCAAATCCCCCATATAGTATTATTCTAGTTTTGCATTATTGTATATTTATAATAACTGCCAAACACTTTGACATATTCAGCAGACAACTATATTCGCTATATTTGGTTTCTAGCCCTCTTATGAATGATTAAATATCTTTTATAATACACATATCTAACATATGTAATAAATAGCTCCACTCACTTTAAATTCGTTGTAAATACATTTTTGAAAAAAAAAAACCAGCTCTAATATTTATATGTAGTACATTTTTATCATGGCTGTGATATTATAAGTAAAAGGCTATTTATAATATACATCTGCAATGATAAACATTTATACTTTGACTTTAAATCAGTTGCTATTAGAAGGATTAACATAAGTCACATGGCTAATATATTTGTGTGGATTATCAGCTGAACTCTGAGGAAGCTGATGAAGGAAGTTCATTCCTGAAATGCATGTTTACTACATAGAAATTTTCCATTTACATGCAGTGTGATACCAATAGTTAAAATTGTACTTGATTAGAGCTGACGTATCTTTACATATGTTTAACATGTGTACATAAACCTACAATTTAATTTTAAAAATGCACACATTATGATATCAACAAAATTTAACAATTCAATTATATATATATGAAGAATGCATATTAGGTGCATGAAGGAAAGTAGACAATTCTGCAGTAGAACCATTTTAATAAGAGTATCAAACTATCCATACAGTAGTGCCACCAAGTGCACGCCTACATAATCAATAAATGCAGGAAGATTTGTACATAAAATCCTTATCTAATGCCTACTCATCTAATATCACCACAGTAGGCACTAGATGGGTATTTTATGCACAAACATTTCTGCATTTATTGATTACTAAGGCTTGCACTTGGTGGCACTACTGTGTGGAGAGTTTGGTACTCTTATAAAATAATGATCATGTGATGTTTTGGTGGTTAAAACTATTTTGTTATTTACTTAATTTAATTCATGCTTATCATATAAACATTTTTTATATAATCTTTGTTTTACATTTGTTATAAAATAATAATGTTGGTTATTTTTCTTCGATTTCCATATTAGTTCGAGTATCATAACAAAGAATTTATCCGAGGTCTTCATAAAATTATTACCACTCGTAAATATTTTAATGACGGTTGATATAAATAATCTAATAGCTTTACTGTCCAGAGGCGTGGGAAGTTCGAGTGTCACGTTATAGAGTCGGGCATGATCCGAGGGACTCAAGGTCTGTGACTGCCATGGTAACACTGTATCAACGCACGCAGATGCGGTTGCGATTATAGAGAACAACAATATAGAAGTTTATATTTGATAATGAACTACAGCTAAGATTAATTATTTCTTCTATCTTTTGTAATTCTTTTACTTAATTTGTTTATGTTTAGCAACATTTAAGCAAACTTAACGGAAATTTTTAATTCATTCTGATTTCCTATTTTTAAATTGATTCGAGTTAATGTTTACTTTGATTAAAAGCAATCTTTAGCAAAGCTTATTTTTAGTAAAACTCATTTAGACTGGCAACTTTTTTATCTTAAAATAAACATTTTAATAATTTTAATATATTAAAAAAGTTCTTACAAATGTAAAATGAAAATAATCTTCGTATTACATAAAATAAACAAATATCATTTAAAATAAAATGTCGTTTTTCAAATGACTTTTTTTGTCTTGATGTAATTTTAACATTCATAGAGTTCTTATTCTAAGTGCATATTTTAAAAAAATATTCATTCTTTATCAGTAAGATATTTAAATATTTTTCACTCCACATGGAGTATTTTTATATTATGGTAAATCCGCTATAACCATGCCATTTGATTGCATTGTCTTTCCCCCAGTACCCAAAAACTAAATAATCGTAAATTCTATGTGATATACATTTTAAATACTGATATAGACAGTGTGTCTCAGAGAAAAGATAAATGGTAACCAATTTTTTCCCAAACTGTTAGAGTACCATCTTTGAATCAATGCTCGTGATACGTAGTGATATAAGTTAATTATTCACCGTAAAAATTTTAAGATGCTACCATACTTGGGTCACAAGTTATGACATGAACTGTTGCAATGTGCTTCATACTTTAGCCCATAGTAAAACAATTTGGGAACATTAATTTTGTTTTAAATTTGGACAAATTATTTCAGAAATGTTTGAAATGGTTCAAACTGTTGAAGACATGAGTTTAGGAGAACATTTCAAATGACTTGTGAGAGGTATGATAATATATTGTTATATTTTGTGTAGTAACTTACGATCCAGATAAGCAAGTACTTTAAAATTTTTGGGGGTGAATAGTTAAACTCTGTCTCTACCTAACATGTTTATTTAGAGGTAGTTCTTCAGACAGAACACATCATATACATAAAATAGTATGATTTTTTTCAATGTTTTGAGGATTTATCTGTGTATTACTCATCTCAGTTCTGTCATATTGCATCAATCCAACTGTGCATATTCTCTGAAGAGACAAATTAATATAGCATCTCTTCCACTAGAATTTGAAGATATATTTTTATGGTGATACTAGGAAAAACTGTTCAAGTTCATGATAAAAACATTTTTTAAAAACCTCTATACTCTTTATTCATTTCACATATTCACACCAGTTCATTCCAGTAAAAATATGCCTTTAAACAATAGCTTCTACTTTACTGTATTCAATGCTGATGGTTTGATGTAATGGGAGAGAAACTTGCTTTAGAGCATAAGGTCCATTGATCATGGAGCAGCTTAATGTTTAATCTTCCAATGAATTCTTAAGCCATAAACCATTTGATTATTATTGTTTATCTCATTTAATAGATCAACAAATGTTACCAATGGTTCTGGTGATCTTGGTATCATATTTCAGAATATTATGAAATGCCTATTTATCAGAGCAACATTTATAGTGCCCTTTTGAAATATTACTAAGAGCTCCATCTCTTACTTCTGCCAATTTGGCAGAATAAATAACCATATCTATACAAAGTGTATTACGTATCTACAATCAAATACTCCACCTTATAACTTGTAAAATGTCCTATGGAGTTGGTTCAGTGGTAGTAGAAAGTTTTTAGATTGAAGAGTAACGGTCATTTCTGGTGTTTCGACATATCAGAACTTTCAAGTATTAACTATTCTTTAATTCCAATTCCAAAAGCTAGCCATGATACTGGTAGAATTTCAACATCCAATATTTTCAGGATGTCTGATCCTTCAAAGTAAATTTGTCTTCCTATATCTGGCTGAAAAAAGCAGCCAAGTTTGGGAATATTAGTTATTGAGTCAAGATTTTTATATTTTAAATTGACAAGAATGTCACAATCAGTGTTCTGTAAATCTGGGAGTAAAAAATTAAATTGAATTTTGTTGTCTTAAAATTGGAAAACATTCCTGTTTAATACCAGCACTTTATTTTAAAGGTATCCTAATAAGTAAAGACAATATACAAATCGGTAATCATTTTCATTATGCAAGTGAAGCTTTTTTAAAAAAAATACAAGAGGCTCCATCTATTGATTGACACTAAAACTAAAAAAATATTACACAACTATATTCTAAAGTAAAAGCATACTATGATAACCAGGCAATCTGAAGTATTTTGTGATGCACACAAGGCTATAAAGCACTGCCATCTTTAAGTACTGTATAAAATGCAACCAGATGGTTAAATATTGATAAAAATATTTTGATTAACTGAATTAAATATCTAAATAAATAAATGCAGTTATTAAATTGGTATTTGCTTATGATATTTATCTTTCATTTAACTGACAGCAAAAGTCACATCTGTAATATTTCTTGATTATCTATACTCTCAATAAATCTCTGATGACCAATTTCTATTATTGAAAGCAACATATTTAAAAAAGAATTCCAAATATTTTCCTATTTCATTGCTTAGATCACTGTTTTTGATTTATAATTTTTTTTTATTAATATTTGTCATTTATCAAAATTCTGAATATCTTTTGTAGACTTTAGATTACTTAAATCATTTTATAATGGCATGCATAAATATAATATTATGTATCTCTAACAAGCTTAGTTTCTTTAAATGAAAAAAACTCCAATGCCCTTACAGTTTTTCTGAAGATGTGTGATGATGGTGTTTTAGTTGTATTTATATATTGAACTATTTTCATTATCTAATATGAGCATTGAATGTCATTAGAAAAATTTAATTTTTATATTTAAATACTCCAAATACATTCAAATGTTAGGAATAGCACATAGGTTAGTATATGCACAATGTTTTGAGAGGTATTTTCACCCCTCTTCTTTAGGTGTTGCTGGTCTGACCAGTGACAGTACTAGCATGGGAATCAAACCTGGACTCTTAGATTCTTGAGTATTGGATTTTAAGATAATGCTTTAATCAACTGAGCCATCCTGCCAAAGGCAACAGTCAGTAGAAATTTCATATACTTATCTATGAGGTTCCTCCTGATTTCTCCAACTTTTTCCTAAGAGCAAAATGGTTTCTATACATTACTTATGGGATTATTTTTCATTGTCATGTGAGCAGCTTCTTTAAATGTTATTCTTTGTATCTTTTGTTCTCTAACCAATATTTTTGTATTTTCGCAATTGAACATATGTTCATTGTTATATATACCTTAAACACATCTGTTTTCTCTCTTTTAAATTTTTCTGAAGACATTCAATATTAATATTAGATGATGGAAATAGTCCAATGTATAAATACATCCAATGCCCTACATTTGCTTACATTTTATCATTTTTTCTCCTATTTAATTGAAGCATATATTTTTAATCTTTGATATATTTTTCAGAGTCTGCAGCCAAATGTTTGGTATGTAGTAGTGATTCATTATATATATATATATATATATATATATATGTGTGTGTGTGTGTGTGTGTGTTAGTATATAGTAACTAAGAAATACAGTGTTTCAAACTGTATATAAAATCTCAAGAGATAAGCCTTCCAAAAGCTGTTAATAAACAATACATTTCTTTATTAGATTATAAAAAAGGTATAATATCCGTTTATATTTATAGAGACTTTGAATCAAACAAGTTATATAATTCAGGGTGAATTTGAAATTATAGCAGATATAAGTCTCACTTTCCTCAATACAGTTAAATATTAGAAGCTATCTCAACCTTACAAAGTTTAGTATTTGGCTATATCAAAAGGGGCTAAATTTACATCTGATTTGATCCAATGTTTGCCCAAATTTTATAGCATGTTGGATGTGAATCTCTATACATTTCAAGAGCATTAAATAAAGAATTTTTTCTGGTGTTTTACACATAGTTTGATATAATGTATTGTTAGTTTCAGCATATTTGATATTCCTTATTAGTTCACAAAGATTTTAAACCTGATTTGTCTCAATTGTGAGAACCTTACACTGTGTTTGCTGTTTTGGGTGCTATGATGGTACTATTGGTTGTTATATTTTTTGTACATTGTTATATGATTATCTACAACCTTTCATTATTGTGCACAGTTTTATTTTACTGCAGTTACAATTTTAAAATTATTAGTTGGAAAAAAGTCTGAAGATGTCAGCATTATATAAACCTTTTAGTCAATTACAATATCTAATTTGCATATCAAAGCTGCTAAGCATGTTCCATAATGATGCCAATAGAAATGACAATTTATGATTAGTGGATTATTTTACATTGATGCAAAATATTTAAAAACTTACTTTAAAGAAGAAAAAATTGTAATTTTGAGTAATTTATTTACAAATTAAAGGTTATCAGTATAAAACTTATTTATGCAATATTTATGTAAAATACTTATTTTACATCATTACAAGGAGATTTTCTTTGAAAACATTTATTTTTAAAAAGGGCAATTCTTAAAAAAAGTGGGATCAGTACTGGGAACAGCATGTACAACAATTTCATCTTTACAAAAAAATGGTAAAGAAATTATCTTTTAAAAACCAACTCTAAATTTATCTTGTTTTAATAACATAGAATTCAAATACATCATAATTTATTCTACTTATTTTTTAATAGGTAAATTATGTCCAATAATGTGAAGTGGTATTTTTATAGATAAAAATTCTGTTTAGATGTTTATTTTCATATTTTGTAATCATCAAACAGTAACTCTTAGAATGTCTATCATTTGAAAGCTTTCATTTGTAATAACTAAAGTTAAGATTATCAATATATGATATAGAAAAAAAGGTTTAATTGTAAAAGTAAAATGTTCAAATATAGAGGAATATGGACAAATATCTCACTAGAGCTCTTGCAAAATAGAAAAGTGGATTTTGAGTGAGTAGGAGTTATTTCTACCGGATGAAGTTTAATGTTTAGTCATATTGGAGGACATTGTGTTGCTATTTGGGTTTGGTTTGAAATTCATTCTGAATTATATAACTAAAACAAATTTAAATAATCATTTTATGTTTACTTTGTTATCTAACAAAATTGCATATCAGCATTACCAGTATTTGGAAAAAAAATCATTTCTGGTATTTTATGCACACCCTTACATAAAGTGTCATGTTTAGGTGGATAACATTTAGCAATCTTAAAAATTTAAAAGTTTATATTCACAATTAAATGCATAACAAATACCATTATCATATTTGTTAGTTATTACATATTTAATGTAAAGATGGTAATATTATCTAGTTTGTATAAAATTTGTAAATGAGTTTGTAATTGACTCAACCTATGCCATGTACATTTACTGTTACATTATCCAATTTAAATATGATACATAGATGTGAGTGTTTATTAATATGTCATAAATTTGAAAACCAACAGTTCGTATTAAGTTCAGGTTATTCTAGTCTGTATAGCAGATATTTAGACCTCCATAATAGCTGACAAGCTTATATCTAACCAAAACACATGTATGGGGTAGAAGAATTGTTCTACTAGTCTGCATTGGATGGAGCTTACCGATTTTAAAATGTTATATTTTCATCAGTGTATTAATGTCTGCATAATTTTCATTTACATTTATGTGCGAACGAGAATGTGTGTGATGCCTAAATATAAATTTGAGAGGAATTGCTATATGAATTAATCAGGAAAATCAAGACAATTAAAGAAAGAGACAATCGTATAGCTTCTCAAATAATGTTCAGGAACACATGGGAATTGATAGACATTGAAAGGACCAGAATAAGCTAACTTAAAAACATTTCCCCCCTGACGTGTAATCATCTCTGTATTAATACTATCAAAATAGTAGTTTTGTATTGAAGAGCCAGGGCCGAATTTGCCCAACAGAAATTCATATTTAATTTGACCTGTTAACATATATATCCTGATCTTTTTTGAATCGTTAACGCAGAGCGTTCTTGCTCACATATAGGTTACTTGTATCTCATATCTTTGAATAATAAAATTTTCTTGAAAAAAACAACAACTTATAAAACAAACTTTACTATATTTAAATTTTATTTCTAAATTAATTATCATCAACATAACTAGTCAAATAAAATTTCCTAGTCAAGGGAGTCTTTGGCATTATATGATTTTCAGCTGAGTAACGTTTGCTTCAAAATGTCTTTATTGATAGTAAAACCTCAGTGAGAAGACGTTTAACGCATGCGTAGTTTATATTAAATTCATTTAATTAGTAAATGATTTATCGTTGACTTTAGTTTATTCTAAGTACATACTATCTTTTAATTCATATTTGTATAGTGAATAAAAAATTTTGACTTATAACTTTATTTAAAACATTCAGTCCTACTTTCACTTGATCAATTTTTTATTATCACGTTAAAGTTTCATTATCCGTTCTCTTGGTTAGTAATGACATGAACTCAATTTCTAAAGCGTACTTATTGGATGTATTTTAATTTCAATTCCCATTAACTGATATTTCGGAAAATCTTTTGTCTTTAAAATACTATAAACTGAGAAAAGGTTTAAATGACAGTAAGAGAAGATTACTCGTCATCTTCATCTTATTTTACGGTTTGTTTTAACGTCTAAGATTTAGAAAGTTCTGTCAAAATTGAAAATATGAATTGACATGTTCGTACAATGTTAAGCTTTTCGTCAGATAACGTAGCATCCAAAAACATTATAAATACATTAGACTTTCTAAATACGATCGGCTCTCTAAATACTTACAGTAAGACTTGACCCAGTAATTCTAGAAGGCTATCAGAGGTTCAAAACTGCCATACAGGGATGAATCTCCCATGAAATACATATGCAATAAGAGAAAAAGGTTATGATGTCAAATTGTAATCCTATAATTTTACAATTGCTTAGAATTGCGCTCAAAATTTGCATTTCTTGCTGATTATAATAATATATAATACAATTATTATATGCAGACATACAAATACAGAGTTTTAGTTTTTAAATTTGTAACATAAAGCACATATGCAATATTATTTTGAATTCCTAAATTTCACAAGGACATCCACTGATATGACCATTGTCATAAATCATCTTTAGGTCAGCCATTTTAATTTTCCCACTCAGCCAATCATGTGATTGCTCCAATTCTTTCTAGACATATACTGCTTTTTGCATAACTGATTATGTGGGTGTTATGATCATCATTATTTAAATAAATATCAGTCCACTGCATAATGAAGATTTCTCCACATTTATCAATTTTCTCTGACCCACAGCATCTCTTCTCTACATCATATCAAACTTCCTTCTTTTCCTATCCATTTCACATACGGTCGCTTTTTAGATCTTTTACAATCTCCTGGGATCCATTTTTAAACTTCAACTCAATCCAGTGCTTAATGAAGATCCTCTTTCTTCTGATCCATAACATCCTCTTCTCTAGATTACACCCACATGGTCTTTTTTTTTTTGTTTCATTTAAATCTTCTGGGATCCATTTTAAGACTTCAGCTGTCCACGTATTATCATTTCTTTGAGTAATATGTTCATCTCAGCTCTATTTTTTACTGTCTTAATTCTTTCAATAAGGCCACTGATATCTGTTTGTTTTTCACCCATATTTCATCTTCACTCTCTTCTTACTCTTAACATAAATTTCTTCATACTTCATCAAATGGCATAAAATCTCTGTATTGATTTTTTGTTAAGTACATAAGTCTCAGACTCATGAATAAGAACTGGTAAAGTACAAATATTAAAAACTTTTCAAACTCATAGACATTTTTTTATAATTCCAAGTTATTTCTACCAAAAGAACATCTTACATGTTTTCCTGAAGGTTTGTGATGATGGTGTTCTAGTTGTAATTTTATATTTGACTATTTCCATCATCTAATATGTGTATTGAATAGCTTCAGAAAAATTTAACTTTATTTAAATATTCAAAATACATTCAACTGTTAGTAATAGCACATCAAACAGGTTAGTGTATGCACTGTTTCAAGAGGTATTCTTCAGGTGTTGCTGGCCTGACCAGTGACAGTACTAACATGGGATTCGAACCTGACCCTTAGATTTTTGTGTATTGAATTTTAAAATAATGCTCTAAACAGCTGCTCAGATGGTTAGAATGTTACCTTAAAATTTCAATTCAATGCTCAAGAATCTAAGGGTCCATGTTCAAATCCCATGTTAATATTGTCACTAGTTGAGCCAGCAACGCCTGAAGAAGAGTGGAAAATAATACCTCTCGAAACCTTGTTCTATTACTAACAGTTGAATGTATTTGGAATATTTAAATAAAGTTAAATTTTTCTAAAGATATTCAATACACATATTAGATGATGGAAATAGTCTAATATAAAAATATATCTTCCATGTTTAATTCCATGATTAATTTTAATCATTATGTTATGATTTACAGTCTGATTAAGGCATTTGTAATTGTTAACTTCTTCTAATCCATGATTATTTATTTTTAAAATTAAATTTTATGATAGGTGTGTGTGCGTGTATATGTAACTTAAATATGTTAAATACATAGTTTATATAAGATTTTTTACAATTTCAAGTCTCCATGGGAATCTAGAAATCAAATCGCTACCCACACAGGGAACTTATTGTTTTAAACTAGATTGCTTTGATAATTACAGAATTGAGAATAAAGATAAAATTATAAGATTAACAATGAAGATAAAAGATTTATTCCTCCAAATTTGTTGATAGTGTGGCTGCATTTTGACAGTGAGATGAGATTACCAAAACACTCAGTGGGATTGAAAAAAAACTTGCACGGGGAAGGGGTGTGTGAAATAAAAGCAGATGCAAATAAAGCTGAAGTAGTACAAAGAAAGTGAAATGAAAACATTAACAATAAGCATTAGATATGAAGTTATAGAGTATACATATCTGTAAAGTTGGATAAATGACAGCACAAGAAGGTTGTGCAGGGATTCATAAGAAGTTTGAATGCTGGAAGTACAGGTTTAGGCTATGGTCCCAGAATTCTATGCAGTAGGGTCTGCCAGTCATTACACTAAGTTATAGAAGATATAGCATCATCATCATCAAAATAATAATAATAGCAGTAGTAATACTAATAATAGTCATAGAAGTAGTAGTAGCAGCAATAATAATAATGATGATGATGATGAAATGAAAGACTTTTACTAGAGTAAGAAATTAATTGTGGTCACTAAAAATTATATTTTAAAAAATAAGAATGGTAAATATTTGGTTTGAGAATTAGTGTTGTAAGGAGTAAAAATGTGCAAAATTAAAATGAGGTTAAAAGAGTTGAGATTTGGGGGTTATAGATTTGGAAACAAAATTGGAGTACATGAAAAATTGGTGTATTAAGAATTTGCATGGAAAATAGGGAAATGGATAGGAAGCATAATTTGAGATAAAAAACTATGAAAAATGTGTTCAGAGAAACTGTGAAACGTAAAAGATAATGATAATATAACATTATAATTGGTTATTTTTAATCATGGAACTTGTTGTTAGCATCTAAGGATAGATAAAGGAGTAAAGACTCACAGAAACTGAAGTGGTTTTTACAGAAATAATGACTAATATGTATTTGCTTCCATTGAACTGAGAATAAAATATTAGAACTAACACTTCCATTGTTGTCTAACAGAGACAATATAAAATTAGTACTACATAAGTTCAAATAATATTCAAGCACTTTTGACACTTACATATCCTTACCAAAGCAACTATACTAAAGAACATTCTATAAATATCTAAGAAATCTTGTGTGAAAACCAGAAACAAGTAATTGGGAAACTACCCTGTTCAACATTAATTGCATATTGTGGTCTTTTATTAAGTACAATCCCTTAATTTTATGCTCCTTATCATGTGACCCATACCTTAAAATATTAAATCTTGAGGAATACAAATATAACAAGGTACACTTCGATGTAAATAAAATGCTTAATAAACCACTTGATGCACCATCGCTTTTTTATACGTATAATTATACTGTTGTAAACTATATTTCCTATTATTCTTAGCATCTCTGATATATACAGCACTACACCTTAGACCCTGACAATTGATACAATATATAGCACAACCCTTATTAGCAGCATCTGTCTTATCTTTAATATCATTCAATATCCTAATAAGTCAGGTGATGATAATAAGTCTTGTGTTCTGTATTCTATTAGTTGCCTGAATCCAGAGTGTAGTGCGTGCAGTATATATTGGAGAAATGAAAAATAATATGAAATATCATTTACAACGGTATAATTATGTATATAAGAAAACAGTAAAAGATCAAATCCTTTACTAGTGTTTTATTTACATCAAAGTATAACTAGTCATATTTGTATTTCCCAAAGGTTTAATAATTTACTGTATGAGCCGCATGATAAGAAACGTAAAATTAAGGAATCGTATCTAATTCAAAGATCACAATAAACAATTAATGCTAAGCAGACTAATTTTCCGATTAGTTGATCCTGGTCTCCACACTAATTTTCTTGGATATTTATTATATTCTTTAGCATAGTTGCTATGTTAAGGACACATCCTTACCAAAAGCGCTTGGATATAATTTGAATTTGTATACTACTATTTTTATATTGTCTCTGTTAAACAACAAACAACAGACGTTTTAATTTTTT
The DNA here is from genome assembly GCA_028023455.1 of Epiperipatus broadwayi. Classification (NCBI taxonomy): domain Eukaryota; kingdom Metazoa; phylum Onychophora; class Udeonychophora; order Euonychophora; family Peripatidae; genus Epiperipatus; species Epiperipatus broadwayi. The sequence continues at coordinate 25,946 of JAQFVV010001030.1, read as the reverse complement.
ACAATTAATAGCAGGCGGGAGTTAGTTTATTAAGTAAAAATAAAAATAAAAATGCTAAAATATTTTAAATTAATAAAATTGATTTTTTTTGTGTGTGTAATGTATTTTTTTTTTTTACATTTATTTTCAAGATTTTTTTTTTTAAAAAAAAATCTTTATTTCCATTGTTTTTTCTATTTTCATTTTTTTCTAAAGCTATTGATTGAATCTTCATAAAATCATATTGTTCTATTAGATTTCTGATATTTGAATAAAAAACTTTTTTTTTTCCGACTGTTTTTATTGATTTGCATTTATTTGGCTTTTTACTTTTATAAATCTATTATAATTTTAGTATGGTATTATGCATGAAAGCACCATAAGTTGTAATGATTGTACTTTTTTGCCTTTCAATTGACCTTGAATTCGAATCCAGGATGAGTAAACATTGTCAATTATTTCAAAATCCAGTGAGGCTTATAAATTTTCCTTCAGATAGCTAGTACTTAAACCATTTCATTTGACCATTCATTATTGATCAGTAAACGGATATCGAGATAACCACAATTAAGCTTAGGTAAAAATAAGGATTGAAAACAGGTAATCTCTTACCATCCAATGATTAGCCAAATTGGCAATGCTTTCTTCTTAACTTTTTTTAAAATAAAGTACTATTAGTGAGATTTCTGGCCACATATACTTATTTAATCTTTTACAAACGTTTCAGACAATCCAGAGCATAGCTTCATATTTCTTGAGCTCCAAAAGGCAACAGGACATCAATTTATCCCCTCATACACACTCATTCAATACATCGAAAATGGTTCAAAGAAAAAAATAAAAGAGGCTTGCTATATAGATAATAATATGAATGTTATATCAACCATAAAGACTCATTCTTGCCTCTCTCCAACATATAGACATTATAATTTAAATATTTAATATTGGGTTTAAATAAATTTAAATTTCTTTAAATATATACATTACACTCATCTCTCCATTGTTATTCTATTTCATTTTGCTATGCTTATGAGAACACCATAAATTCTCAAAATTGCTAAGCTATATTTAATTTATAAAAATAACAAGCTTTTCTATAGTTGAATAGAAATGGATTTATTGCGTTTATTACATTCTGTATAGAAAAAGTATAGATAGTTAACATTATTCAATTTTATATATATATAATTTTTCTCAGTCAAATTCTCTCTAGAAAATTGTTTACATGATCTTTAGTGATTAGATATTTTTGGAAAATAGTGTCTACTTTGTTTAGTATTCTTAAAATCTTTATTTTCGTTATGGTTCCCCTTCCTGGATCCAATAATATCTGCCTACTAAGAGTCATATATACATATTTAAGTTTAATTGCTTTGCTAGCTAACACCTACACAAGATTGTGAATAATGATAAATGATTTTCCTATTTAACTCTTATGATGTGATGTGATGCACTGTGGCTTCTCCTGTATCAGAGCCAGGAATCTCTCAACCACAATGCCCAGAGAAACCTGTTAGCCCCCTTCCCCTTCCATTTCCCACATGAAGTTTTTCCCATTTTCTTCACTGTCCTGCTCCCCATTTCCACAACATAATCTTTGTCAACTCTGTGGCTTTTAATATCTAAATCCCCCCTTATCTTTTCCCAAACCCAGCATAAAACTCAAGAATCCACGTTCTGTATAATCACTTTGTTTATATTTAGTCTCCTGCAACTTCATTATTTGTACTCTTTCTGCTTGCAAGCATTTACATTCAATCAACAGATGCCTAATATTTTTTATACTTTCCTGACATAACTTGCGGACTAACACATATTTTTCCATTTATGTGTATATTCCCTTATTGCTAAAAGTCCTGTTTGAGCCTTAATCAGTAAACTACTTTCCTAGCTATTATATATATGAAATTTGATATTTTCTAGTGTTCCACCTGGTGGAAGTTTTTGAAAATGCTCAACCTTTCATTTCTATATAAAATATTTATTTTATACGAAACTCAATAAATTGGACTCGATTTCTTTTAAATTTAATTTTATAAATGAATAATATTTTTTTAAAAATCACATTTGATCTTTTTAAATATTTAAAAAGTGATCTGTAAATAAGAAGAAAGTAAATAAATGGCACCAATGATGTTAGTGCAAACAACAAACAATCTTTTACAAAATGAATAATTTTTTATTTTATTTTAAGTTTTTTTAATGTTAACAAACATGTACTTATGATCAGTCTATTAAATTTTGCTTTAAAATCTGATATTTGCTTTATAATTATAACTGTACTTGAAAAGAAGTTAACACTGTGTCATTTTTAACCATTAATGACATTATACGGATTATGACTTTCTTTGTTTATATTACAATCACTTTTTTTCTCGGGTGTCATAGCATCAGCCGGGAAGTGAACCTGCTAACCCAGGACCCATTCTTGACCTCTCAATCACCAACGTTTGACTTTTATTTTTAAAACTCAGTGAGTTAAGTGTGAAGATATTCAATATTCACACTTTCAGATCTAAATACTTTAGACTGGCTTGGATATATAGAAAACAAGTAAAGAATAGGGTGGACTGCCCTTTTCTTGTTAAATTCTCTGTCTTGTATTTACGATCTGATTGGCTGTTAGATAGTAATGAGTGCGAGAGGTTTGCTGTCTCTCAATTTAATTTTAAAAGATAATCAAATAAATTGAAAATATACATGTGATTCTTTTATTTTAAATAATTATCAACCAAGTGTGAATGTAATCAAATATATTTTATAAAACAAAAAATCATATTTTCTTTTATTTCAAAAGTTTTGCAAGAAAACTCAACAATAAGTGAATGCCCTCTAGGCATTTTTGTCAAAATTAATGCAATAAAGATCTTACATCTTAACAGACTATCCATAACATATGCCATCTTTAGAGCTTATGCTTGTACCATTAATGACAACAGTAAAATAGCATTCTAAAGCAATGGAATTACCATGCTTTTTTTGAAAGTAAACAACCCACATTTTTTGATGAATCTTAAAGTTGTCAAGTTAATATTTTTTTATTTGTGGTTTACTGATATATAAATTATAAGAACTTCATGGTACAATAATAGCATAACTGTTTGCTATGTCTACAATCTGGGTTCAAAATGAGCTAAGTAATTTTGCATTTTTTAACCACTGCATTCTTAATTATGAAACTTTCTCAGGCCAGAAGTCAAGAAATTATATTTGGTTTTTCACCCTCTACTAAAAACTTTTGCAAACCTTTTTTTTCCACAACTTTAGAAGTCATGTATATTTTTCTAATATTTTAAATTTTAAAAAATTCAAAAGATATCAGGATAATTGAATAAGTGTGTCATTAAAGTTTACAATGATGGGTGACTGTTATGTATTTGGCGATCTCAAACTTTGTGAGATTACTTCGAGAAAATATTATGACAGTCTAAAAACTTGATTTTTTTGGAAAGTTTATGATCATTTTTGTGTAGTAATTGGGTAATAGTTTTTGGAAATCAAAAACAAATAATATTACATATTTTTTACAGAAATGTTTTATTTTTAAATATAAAAGAACATTTTCTTCTGAATATTGTTGCCATAGAAATTATGGTAGCAGGAAATACAAGTGTCTAGAATTAAACAATCTGTTATAACATTTAGAAATATTGTAAAAAGTTAAAAACAAATTAAACTTTTAAAGCATAAATTGATAAATTTACTAGATATTAAAAATAATTCATTCAGATTTTTTTAAAACAAACATCAAACAAAGAAGACTTTGTTCATTTTTCAAATTGAATCTGCTCCACCTGAAATTTAATGATGAAACAGCACTTTGTTTTGATTAAAATCTAATTTTTAAAATAACTGTGAAAATCAAATGTGATTTTTTAAAAATTTATTTAATTTCTAAACAAAAATATCTATCAAATGGGGTCAAATTTATTATATTCTGATAAATAATAATGGTTTAATATTAAAGTGAAAATTGAAAGCATAAAGCAAATGATAACAAAGAAATCTGTCAGAATGCTAGTGTAGTGTAAGATGGTTAAAAGATCAAAACTTTTCTGTAATTGCAATAAAATATTTTTGGAAATGTGCCCCAACCTAAATAACCACTTTGTGTTGGTCAATAAATGAGTAGGAGATTAATATAAGATTGAGAAATCATTGAAACCCTCACTACTCATTAATTTCTAAAGCCTTCTGCTTTACAGATGTTTTATGAAGGGCTGTTGAATAGGTCTTTGTCTTTTCAATTGGCTGTTTAAATTCTATTTTGAGAAGTAATTTTTCAGTTATGATGTATTGAAACAAAGTACTAATATATATATATATATATATATATATATATTATGCATTCATGGAATAATTGAAGTCAAGTATCACATGATCACCATTCTTTATGCTGATACAAGCTATTTCCACAAAGGCACAAACCTTCCTGCATCTATTGAGTAATCTGGATTGCACTGAGTGGTGCTACTGTATGGAGTTTTGCCTCTGTGAAGTATGTTCCCATAATAATTTGCAAGTCAGATTCCAAAAAGGTCATTTTTAACAAACTTGCAAATAATGCCAATTTCTTGTACCACTGCTAATTTTTTCATCAAACAAAATATTAATGTTTGTCTTATCTGATAAAACTTAATATTAATGATGATTTTTGTAATTATTAATCATGCCAGCCTACAGTTTCAAATAACAATCTAGATGAAGATGCTGATAATTTTAATATGCCTATACATAAATCAGGGCATATTTAAATATGCTACATTCTTTGCACATATGATATGCGAATTGATCATAATACCCTATTCAGACTTAGTTGCTTTGTGAATAAAGTTATATTCTCAGCATTATATATTTAACAGCTGTGTTTTATTTACAGACATTAAAATTATTAGAATATATATGATGTGTTGAATTATCCATTTATATTACTTAATTAGAAAGCACATTATTTAGAACAGTAGCTAATAAAAACCAATTGCCCCAGTCCAAGAGTTAAAGTAAAACTGTCGGGCTGATTGAATTCAAAAGGAGAATAAACCTGATAGTTTTACTTTAATACTTGGTCTGGAGCAGTTGCTTTGCTGTTCTAGGTAACGTGCTTTTTAATTAGCGTATTATAAATGGATAACTCCACACCTTAAATATTTCCATGTAAAACATCCATTAAATGTATATACATGGAAATGTTTAATGTGTGGAGTTATCTATTTATAATTACTTAATAAGAAAGCACTTTACTTAGAATAGTGGTTAGTGAAAGCCAACTGTCCCAAGACAAGAGCTAAAGGCAATGAACTTGATAGTTTTACTTTAACTATTCACCTGGGGAAGTTGTCTTTTATTAGCTACTGTTCTAGTAAAGTACTGGATAAATCCACATATTAGCTATTTGCCTCTAAAACAACCATTAAAAATATCAACTCACATTCAGATGTATGTATTATATACAAACTACATATTTCCAATTTGAATATAGTCACCATATTGCTATATGAGAATGGAGTTGATGCTACATCCCAGTTATGGCATGAAATACTATTAAGTAATGAAGCAGCTATTAGTTTCTTTTTATACATTTCCGGGATTGGTTATTTATTTATTTACATGTTTATGTGTGCTTTGGTTACCCATTTTGGAGAGGCATTTCCACTTTGATATCCTATTAGTATTGACAGATAAAATCTATTTTTAAGATAGTAAACTAATTTTAATGTTATAATTTGAGATAATATGTTGTAACAGCTATCCATTGAAAACTTTATAAGGGAAATGTTCTGTTGTGCAGAGCCTAAGCTGATACTCTACGATTCAGCTACTACGCAGAATCTTCAGCTCGCGGTTTATCGCTATATCACTGTGTTCAGACTTTTAGCTCTATGCTAGTCTGCAACTGGTTGCAACATTCAGATCAGAGACCACCTCTGTATTCACTGCACTATAACCATAAGTTCTGTCATTTTACCACTGGTCACCTCATTCAGTTCAGAGGCCACTATTATACTCTCTACTCTAGTATCTTCAGCTCGATCATTTAATCACTGGTCACAACCTTCAGTTCAGAGTTTATATCTATACTCACTACACTAGAACTTAAGACTGCCATTTATTAACGTGATAAATCTTATCACAGAGCTGCCATTTGGATTTTGAGGCCCTGGGCGCAAATATGAAGTTGGGGCCCCAATAAATAAAAACGCCAATAAATAACATATTTAATTTTTAATACAAGAAAGGAACATATACAACATTTATTTTTATCTAAATAGTAATGCTTAACTTATAACATAATAATATAAAAGACAAACAAAATTAATATAACTTTATTTTGCCACTAGCCCCCGGCCATATACCCTTTGACCGACCTTAGGGACGCAACTGCTTATAAACGTTAAACTTTTTAGCATCTCTGTATATATACATTTGCGTGTTTATATAAATTTCATTACCTGTATAAACTAAAATAAGCAGTGTTTGTCAAAAAGTTTTTGTATTGGTAAAAGGGGTTAAACAAATGTTAACTTGGTACTAAGCAGTGGGTGTTCAATGTAGTTCGTTCGTACTTTAACCGTGAAAAAAAAAATCTTACTCAGGGTGAAAGAAAAGCCATATACGTTTGTCATTTTTATTCTTCATTTTTTTAATAATTCAAAAGAAGTTTCCACTAGGAAAGTCTTTGTGATTTTAATCTTCTGATGGAAAATTTTATTTGACTTCTTTTTTTTTAAAAAAAAGTGTGTATTTTTCCGTGCCAGTTTGTAAAATGCTATTAAAGGTGTCGATTATATTTTGTCCAATCATTCTTAGGGGAGAAAGTATTAAAAAATTTTAACGGTTCTAAAGAAAAGAAGCTTAATTGTTAATCTTTAGAGAATATATATTTTTAAATTTTAGTAATTTATAAATATCGTTAAACTCTCAAACTTTCAATAAATATATATAATACACGCGCGCACGCGCATAGAATATATTAGAAATTTTTTACAATTTTTCTTAGTATGGCGCGAATCCACCATATGTATTTAGTACTATTTTTTTCCGACAAGTAATAAAAGTATACAATATTTAAAATATTAAACTATTGGCATGAAGAAAACGTTCAAGTTTTATAAAAGTTCTCACTGAAGATATTTGTTCTCTCTTTATTATTTAAGAATAGCCCATAGCTGATTAAATTGGAGTATTACTTTTTAGAAAAAAAGCAGGTTGTTGAAAAATAATATTTGCACCATGGGATAAACCTGTTTTTTACATTTTTTATGGTAATTGCATATATGATTTATCCATGAATATTTTTTTTTCATATGTCATAGCATTGGCCGGGAGGCAAACCTGCAACAACCGTCTGCAACCAACTGCTTGCTTGCAAGGCATCTGCGCTGACCTCTCGGTTATACATGCATATTTTATAGTTAGATTAACAAAACTCCAAACTGTGACTGTTAAAATCACAAAAGTTATATTATCATACTTTCAGGTTGCAGAAAGTAGTAGATTAATTATAACCGCACTAAAATAGCCATATTATTCAGAAACAATAATTCCACCATCAAATTAACATTAGTACCTTAGAGTTCTTTCCTTTTTCCCCATTGCTTAATTCAACTAATATCAATATAGATCACTTTCTATATTACTTCTACAAGGCATTATATATTTATTTGACCGATAACAGTTTCAATTATCCCAGCAATCTTCTTCAGCACTGTTAACAGGTAAGTTAGTTTAGGAGTAAAAGTTCTGAAGAAGATTGCTGGAGCGATTGAAACTGTTATTGATAAAATAAGTGTATAATGCATTGTAGAAGTCATAAAAGAAATGGAATGATTTTAATATTAATTGCCTTAAGAGTTATAGTTGATATTTGTTCATATGTAGTAATAGTGAAACTAAGAGGTGTGGTTTTTCACATCATGAATATTTCATTACCATGTTCTCCAATTATATTGTTTCTGTGTCAAAATGTCAGATTTCTATAACTATAATAATATATAGAAAAAAGTCAACTAGTTTTAAGTGTCAAAAATTAGAAGATATCATGAGCAAAGTACAGGGTAGAAAGTATCTAAAGTTTTTTTTTTTAAAAAAAAAAAGAGGTAAATATTAATTTATCAAAGATTATAAATCACTTTTCATCAATTAGTCAGGTAAAAATTAAACAGTTTGATGCCTTTGATAATTAAATTAGTAAGTTTTGAGAAAATAGACAAATTAAAAACCAAAAAAAATTTTTAAAAAATTAAAAATTAATAAATTTAAGACAAAACAATTCACTTTGCTGCCATCTAGTGTAAGCTTAAGTAATCACTGACTACCAGATGTATAAAAAAAATGTTATCATTGCCAGATGCTTAGAAAATTCTTGTTCTTATTATTAGTGTCCCCATCCTAAGATTTGGTTTTTGATGTTAGGCATTATGAAATACAATGGGGATTCAAATACTACAGATAAGGATTTTATATGTGTGTAATAGTTAATAATATAAGCTTACACTATAATGGCAATACATTTTAGAGTTGTTTTTGTCTTATGTTGTTTAAGCTAAGTGTTTGGTGACCTGTTGTTATAATTAGTAATGCATTTTATAAATACTTAACTGTAAAATTATAGTTATCTTGTCTCACTCTCTCAGTCTCATTGACTTGATATTGTTGTAATCTTAGTTTCAGTATTTGCACTTATGATACAATGCTGTTACTGTACATTTGAAAATTATAACTGGAAAAAAATGTAGACATATTAATGTGCATGAAAGAATACACTCTACTGAAAAACAAATTTTTATACTGCATGTGAAATATGTTTATATGTGAAAATCATACAAACCTATTTAATTCTAAAGCACTCACTGACTTCAAGTTTAGATGAAAAGGTATAAATAATAAACATATATTAATTAATTGCACTGAACCAACTTTCAGAAAAATACTGCCAGAAGCATAGTGCTGAATCTGGCACTGTTTTGCCGAAAGCTGGTTCATTGCTATTAATTAGTTTATGTTTATTACTTATACCTTTTCATCTTAACTTGAAGTCAATGAGTGCTTTAAAAATCCATATTTTTATGAAAATAGTTAATATGCTGAGATTTACATAAACCTACTTAGAACTACAAAAAAATTAAGTCAGATGTCACATGACCTAATTTAATAAGCTTGTATTCTCAAAATTTGTTAAGAGCTTATTTTGTGAGCTCTATATATAACCTATTTAGAACATATACAAGAGATTAATTTAGACATAGGCATATTTATATTATATTAACTCTTAAAATATTTATTTATTACCATAGAAAATATCTAATTTTAATAAATATTTAAGTATACGTTTGTATTTATTCATTAAATCACTGTATAACTGAATAATGCAAAAATATTTATTATTGTTGATTTAAATAATTTTTTTTAAAAAAATATATATATTTATTAGACACTTTTAAGGGTAACTAGTTGTACATGTGTCTGAGTTCTTGATGCTGGCATACCAGGATCACTGTTCAGTCATGCAACCCTTGAGCTTCGTAAGATATTGATGCGTGTTCACTTGTCCAGTAGGATGACTTTGTCCCAGGTTTCTTGATGAAGCCATCCCGGTGCCAACAATTGGTCTCTGTCCCTAAAATTCCTGAGATACTTCATGTAGGCATTATAGATGTTGGTAGATACATGTCTGAAGATGTATTCGCATCTGGTAATCCACACAGCAAAGTTCAGAAAAATAGACATTCTAATGGTGGCAAACAACCCCATCTTGATTGTGTTTTGAAATGAAGAGTGCTTCACTGATGTCCATCAAAAAATTGTCATTAATGAAGGTCCACAGCAGACAAAGATAAGTGCAAGAGTACATCAGGCATATTCGCATCTGGTGATCCACACAGCAAAGTTTAAAAAAAATGGACATTCTAATAGTGGCAGTTTAAAGTTTGTAATAAAGTCACATTTAAGCATAATGAAATTTAAATTACTAAGGATGAATCCTATTGCCTTACACTTCTAAATTTATATTCAAATTTATTTCAAAGATTAATAATGCATGATTTAGATCTCCATTATTTTTAAATAGTTTGGTAAATAATATTTAGAATAGAATAAATCAAATGTATGAATATGAAATAGCATATTTTGTAATATTTGGAAGACATTATTGTTTGATCATTTATTCTGGTGAGACTAAAGCTAGTTTATGTACATATCTTAAGCAACATAATTAACAATATAAAAAAATCTAAACCTAACCCAATTTTATCCTATTTTCATTTCCCATGGGAAAGAATCTGGGCATATTTGTAGCCTTTAAAAAATTACCATTATATATAATAAATCAAATGATAGGAAAAGAAAAATCAATGAAGCCCAAAATATTTCTAATTATAGTGACATATTAAATCATAGGTTTAATGACATGTGACTGAGCATATTCTGAAATTGTAGTTATTAATTAATGACTTTTTTTTTCATTTTGTAACAGTTAATTACTGAAAATCTGGTGTAGTGCCTAAAAATGTACTCTATGGCTAATATTTTATATGTTTACTCCATTTTATATATTTATAAAATATAAATATTTGTCCTACAATACAGGTTTTTTTATACCTGCACTTCTATATGCAATATATAGTGGGTTTGAACTCAGACTTTTACATGACCCTCAACCATCCATGTTATCTCAGACCACTGACACACTTGTTCACACACATGGTGAAAAGATAATGTAATTGTGTTTTAGTCATCTACAGAGTATATAAACAGTTATAATTTCTATATACATTTATATTCTATGTATAAACTAAACATGCACAATACATAGTTTAACTATTCAAATAACCTTTTAATAAACCAGCCAATCAAATCATTGGCAACATATAGTTATCATCTTTGACATCATGTTAATGTAATCAGTCATTTAGCTCATTTAGAACAATTGTTTCATGCCATCAACATTGATTATCACATAGCTGTTTCCTCATTTCTATTATTCCAAATCTATCCACATATAAATAATAGCTTAACACCAATCATATTTTAAAGTATAAAACAATTGTGACATAATTTTTACAATGTTATACCCTTAAATATTAATTGCTTGGCAATATTTTATAAAACAATTCAAAATACAGCAAAACTCTCCATATAGTAGTGCCATCTTGTGAGATAGTGATCATGTGATGTTTAGTGGTTCAATATTTTATAACTAATTTGTTTTTAAACCCAAAGTAATCGAGTACAAATGCAGTAGCTTTTATTAATCTATATCAGTTAGAATTAGATTACATATATATGTAGCATTTATTTAATGACAATGTGCAAAGAAATAATTATAATAAATATAAAATTATTACCCTATCTTGTAGTTTCTATTTTGCATAGATGCATTTCTTTTTTAAAACCCAATAACTAACTTGTCATTCAAATTTAAGATCTGTTTAACTTCTGTTACTATAAGTAGTTGGAGATTAATCATTTATTAACTGCAATCTAGAATTTTTTTTCTTGTATAAATAATAATATTCATGTAATAACAATGTCATTTGAGGGATTTTGAACCCAGTCTTTCAAACTCCCTTTAGTCATTCATTCCATCTTATACAACCATTGCACATGACCACATACATGTGAAAAAAATAAATGATTTCCAATATTATGAATTTAATCTGAACCAACACACATCAGTTGGTCCAGATCATCATGTCCCACACACACATATATAATCATTTATCTTTTTCACAAGTATGTGGTGATGTGTATCGGTTGTATAAAATGGAGTGGATGACTGAAAGGAGCTTGAAAGTCTGGGTTCAAATCCTTTCTAATTACATCTAGTTTAAGTATATATACTATACTGATATTTAAAATATTAATAACAATGTGTAGAAAAGTAATTATAATAAATATAGAAATATAATCTCATATAGTTGATATTTTTCATGTATTATTTTAGAACCCTGTAACTGATTTGTGATTCAAATTTAATATCTACTTAACATTTATACTATAAATGATTAAAATTCAGTTATTTATTAACTGCAATCTAAATTGTATTCATTTAATAACAGTGTGTAATAAAAAAAATTTGTTATAATAAATTTAAAAATATCACGCCATAAAGTAGTTTATATAGAAGGGCTAAAATACAGTGTCCTTAAAAAGGGGAACAATTACCAGGAAAAATCATGGATAAACATATCTGCAAGTAAAGTTCTAAGAAACTTTCAGTCAATCTATACACCCCCAAAATACATTAAAATCATCTATAAATTGATGAATGGGATACACCCCATGACAACATTTTAAAATAAAAAACTATGTATCAATCTCGAGCCAGGGTGTTCAACCTGCAGGGACAGTGAAGAGACAATCGTACAATTGGCGAAGAGTGTAGAGAATTTAAACAAATAAGGATAAAATTATTCAAAACTCCAATCATTAATTTAGAAGATATGATTAACAAACACATCAGAAGATTTGATCCACACAATGGTATGGTGCTTATCCACACAATTAGAACAATATGGGAAATAAGATGTTCACTAATATTTGATAATAAAAAATATAATTGGATAAAAAAACTTGATAAAGGATGGGATAAATACTTCGAACAATACTTAAAATACCAAGAAAACCAATGATCAACATCTGGAGTGGAATAGCACCTACAGTATGCGAAATATGGAAATAGATTATTTTATGAAAAGAAGATATGCATTAAACAAAGACATAATATCAACCAACCAAAGATAAAATTAAGACATGTGATGTGATGTATTTGGCTTCTCCTTAAACGAAGTCAAGAATATCTCTGCAACTATGCCCAGATAAACCTGTTAGCCACTTTATTTTCCATTCCCCACTCTAAGTCTTCCCATATTCTTCCCCATCCCATTTCCACAACATAAACTTTGTCAACTCTATAGCCTTTAACTCTAAATCCCCCTTATCTTTTTACAAACCCAGCATAAAAACTAATAACTCACTTTCTGTATAGTCACTTTGTTCATACCTATTCTCCAATAACTTCATTATCTGTACCCTTTCTGCTTTCAAGCATTTACATTCAATCAACAGATGCCTAATATTTTCTATACCTTCCTTACACAATTTGCATGCTAAATCACCCATAGTTTTCCATTTGCATGTATATTCTCTTGTTGCTAAAGATCCTGTTTGAGCCTTAAACAATAAACTACTTTCCTTACTATTATCATAAATGAACTTGCTTCCAATATTCCGTTTACTTCTATATATATTTAAACTCTTCTTACCCTCCATACTACTTCTCCATCTCTCCAACTCCCTATTTTTTATTAATGTTTCTATTCTTTTATCCCATTTCTTACCACTATAACACTCAACAATCCTCAGTATGCTGATATAAATTCTTTATCTAAATCTTTTGCATACCGCATTACCTTTCTCACCCATCTTGTTACCTGCCCTTTACTCATAACCCAATTAAACACTATTTTGGCTATTCTTTTACTATCCATAAACTGCAACCTACCAAACATTTTCATTTTACTTTTTGCATCTCTCATATAGAAACTTGACCATCCCATTTCTTCTTGAATTGCCTCCTTTGCTGTCCACATCTCTGCATCTAATGCATGTCTTCCTACTTCCCTTTGTACTTTCTCTAAATAATCTAAAATCCTTTTACTAACACATAATGCATCATTACCATATGTTAACCCTGCTACTGCAACTCCCTTCCATACAATTCTAGCTACATCGTATTTATTATATGAAAATACTGTTAGTTTCTTTACCAAACCCTTTCTTTTCTTTGCTTCATTTACTAATTTTTTCTCCCATTCATCCAAGCAATTTTTCTGATTACATAAGATGATTCCCAAATACCTATATCTATCCACCACATTTAACTTTATATCCCCCAATAAAAAATCTACATCCTCTGTTTCCCCAGTAATAACCATCATTATATTTGATTTTTCTTCACTAAATTTAATCCCCATCTCTTTACTCAGCCTTGCACATGTCCTCAACATAATATCCATATCTTCTCTTCTTTCTGCACATAAAAAGATATCATCTGCAAAAAAAAGACCCGATAAAATATATACTCCTTTGCTACCTATTAATGGTATCTCTACCCCTCTTCCTAGTCTTTCTATTGCTTTCTCCATTTCACTCAAAAACAACAAAAACAAAATTGGTGACATAGGGCATCCTTGCCTTAATCCCATCCCATTTTTAACTTTAACTGATTCTATATCCTCTAATTGGTAAGTATAATAATTATTTTCATATAATTTCTTAATAATATTGACTAAAGCTTCATCCATTCCCAAATTGGCTATTCTTACCCATAATCTATTTCTATTTACTCTATCATATGCTTTTTCTATATCTATAAAACTCATATATAACGATCTACCTGAATTCCTACTCATCTCCATAAGTTGTGTAACTACAAACAAATTATCTCCTATATGCCTATCTGACCTAAAACCTCATTGCATTTCCCCCACTACATTATTCTCTTCCATCCATTTTATAACTCTTCCAGATACCATATATGCTAAAACTTTATATAAAACTGATGTTACCACTATCGGTCTATAATTATTTAACTTTCTATCATCTTTACCATTTTCTTTAAATAATAATCTTACTCTTGTATTACTCCAACTACCCAGAAAAACTGTCTTCTGTGCCATCTTATTTAAACATGATAATAACTTTGCTTTTGCTCTATGCCCTAAATTCATTACCATCTCTGCTGCCCATCCATCTAAACCTCTCACCTTTCCACTTTTCAATCTCTTCCCTGCCTCATTCAGTTCATTTTTTGTGAACCTAATATTCCCATTACTAACTGCTTTCATGTTTTCTATCACTAATTCCTTCACATCTAACATCTTTTCTATATCCATTACATATCTATTTAAGATTTTCTCTAGCTCACCTCTAGAGCTACATTCTATTCCCTCATCATCTATTAATACTATCTCTCTTTCCCCTACATTTCTCCTTTTAATATAATTCCAAATTTTTTTACTCCCATCTCTTCCACTTTTATTAATATCCTCCAACAATTTACTATTTAACTTCATCCTCTCTCTCTAATTATCCATTTTAGCTAGCTTCTTCTTTTCTAAGTACTTTCCCCATTTAGCATTAATATCATTTTCACTTTCTTTATTCTTAATAGCACACTTATATTCTCTGCATGCTTCTTTCCTCTCTTTTACACTTTTACTCTCATTTTTTTATTAATTTTATTCTTCTGCATATTCTCGACTAAAATCCTATTTGCCACTTTTTCTATTTCACCACACCAGTCCTTATACTCATCCCCAACCAACTGCTCCATGGTTTCTTCAACTTTTATTTTATACTCTTCCAACTTATTCTTATCATTCACTCTCCATCCACATCTTTCACTATTATTTCTACCTTTATTTCTATCCTCCATCACATTACTAACCATTTCTATTACAATAAAGTTATGATCACTATTACATACTCTCTCTTCATTATCAAACACCTTAATTTTCCGTATTTTATTCATTCCCTCTTTCTCTACCAATACATAATCTATTGTGTGAAATATATTATTCCTAGACCATGTGTATTGTCCCTCATACACATTTAATAAATTCCCAATGCTCAAATTTACTCTCTGACAAAATTCCTTCAAAAACTGACCATTCTTATTATCTACATCATCAATTTCTTCAATATGTCCATTCATATCCCCTATAACCATTATTCTCTTCCCCTTTTCTTTAAAACTCTGTATATCCTTAACTAGGCATTCATATATACTATTGTTCCACTCCATTACAGTTTGACTATCTCCAGTGGTGATATACACTACAGCCACCATCCATTCTTGTCTACCCAACCTTATTTCAAACCACAAATGCTCTTGACATTTAACAATATTTAAATATTTTTTCGATATAACACCTATACCACCACCCCTTTTTTCTTTTTCTTTTCTGTTTATACCCTGCCATACTACCTCTTCCATAATAGGTTCTTCTTCTCTTAAATGAGTTTCCACTACTGCTAATACCTCAAGCCCTTCATTTTCAATTGCTTTATTTAATTCCAGCCACTTTTCTGGTCTCCTACCACCTTGCATATTCAAAAACCCAATTTTAACAATTTCTTCTTTCCTAACTACTCTTTTATAAATTCTTTTGATTCCTTCTTCTCCATTACATTTATAACAAACTTTCTTACCACTAATCTTACAAAACCATTTCCTCTCCACATCTACACTTATATCTAAATCAACTATCTTTTGCTTATTTCTTATATCCCCTCCATTCTTCTTCTTTTTGATAATATTACAATTTAAAAGCCCACCCCCCCTTTAAAAGTTTCCCAAATTATATTCTTTAAATATCAGACTCCCTAAAACTTCACTTCCTTGTTTTCCTAAGTGCAAACCATCTTTACTATATAACTCCCTCTTTCTAATAAACCAATCCCATGCATCCACAAACACATTATTTCTTTCACACAATTTTTTCACTCTCTCATTTATGGAACATGCCCTATCTAACAAATGCCTCTTATCAAATCTTGGTAATAGTCCCACTACCCCTACTCTTCCTTTAATCTCTCTCAAATTCCTAATCAATTCTACATACTCATCCATTACTTTCTCTGATGGCTCTAACAAATTATTAGTCCCTACCATTACATATATATCTCTACTACCTTGCTTTCTTACTTTATCTGTCACATCCCTAATTTTTGCTCCAGGATACTCTAACATACCTGCTTCTATTTTCTCTTGCAATTATATCCCCACATAACACCCATGTATTAAGATAAATATAAGGACATATTTTATTAATGGAACGTATGAATTGTAAGTAATCAAAAACAAAAAAATTAACAAAAAAAAACCCAAAACCTTGTAAATATGTATATGTTGTTAATAAAGATAAATACTTAAAATAAAAATTAAAATTAAACTTCTGCGCTGTAAATGATTGAAAACGTTTATATTTTTAATTGCAAATAGATAAAGATCCGCAGTCTTCTATACGAAAAAGTTTGAGAAAAAATTGGACAGTAAAATAGAACCTATTTATAAACGATAAATCTTTATATGTTTTTTAATGCTTACATTGCAAGTTGCTAATTTTAAAATTTATGTTTTTCTTCTATGAATTACTTTTTTTTTTTGTTTAAAAATCGTTTTTAAATAAATTATAGTTTTAAAAAAGTTGAAATTAAGAAAAAATAATAATTACTTTGATTTTATAACAAATTTGTTTTCAAACATGAAATAATAAAGTGTAAACGCATGATTTGGTTTTAATATTATATTTTCGTTTCACCTTTTCATAAATTTGTTAACAATCTTAACTGTCTTCGTTATGGTAGAGAATAGAATGTAGCAAAGCACTACACAATTAGACATGATTTTAAAATATTCCGTAAAGAAAAGTCTTGTCCATAATTTAAAAAACAGCCTTGCAAAATATCACATAAACAAAATAGTAGCCAACCTGGTCTACATGTTGGCCCATTTGTGTTTCACACTTTGGTTTATACAGTCACTGAAAAACTTATCTCTAAACATATTTCTCGCATTGCCACATATCAATCGCATTTTTTTTTAACTACTGTAAATTAAAACCTGGGGGAAGCGTCACATTTTGCGGTGTATGTTTTTGATATCGATCCCCCTATTGGCACTTCCGGTGCTCAAACTTTTTATGACCTCCCGAGCAACAAAATCCTTCAATTATTTATTTGTCTTCTTTTTCCCCTCTTCCTGGAATTGAGATGATATATTCGTTTGAATAACGGCTGCTGCTTATGGTAGTGACACTAATGGTTTCAATTTATTTTAATACTACATACTTATAACCACTAAACTCCATGGCTTAAAGCCGTATTATAAAATAATGATATATTATTAAAAAGTATTACATTAAATATTTGTAAGTAGTTGCATATGTCTTCTTAAGAGATCAAAATAAAGGGTTAAGTATATCAAAGAATAATTTCTTTTTCTTAATAAATGACAACTGAATTCCAAACACTATAAAATTAATCAATGTTTGGCGTGTAGGTGTGCATATATGTGTAATTCATTTTAATCATTTAATTATTGTCCCACGTTGTACAACAGATTAATTCGGATAATAATATGAAGTAATGATTTCAAATCAATCATTATTATGAATAACTTTCATTCGGCAGGTGTAATCTATTTTAATCTTCTTTTCTTTAAAGACATCTTCTCAAAGCCCAGCTGTCTTTTATCTTGATATAAGTCTAATAACATTAATATGTCTATAGCAAAAAATATTACAGTTAATAAATATCTTATCTTTAAAAACTTTTAAAATTTACGAAAATACATCTGTCTCTTCGTGTTTTACATAATAGATGTAAAAAAACTAAATGTTGTAAACTTTGTGAAATTTTGCATAGTAATAAAATTACAATATTTTTCATCTACTTGTATAGCTTAAAATAGGTGTATAAATCAAAGAGCTTTGTGATGCAAAGGTAGCAAATTGTTTTACAGATCTATGACGTTGGTTCAAATCTGGGATGATTAAAATGATTTTTTTTTTTATTAGACATGTTTTTTATCTTTTTTGTAGCCAGCCCTTGGTGACTCTAAATAGCCATTCATTACTGGTCAGCAAATGGGTATTTAATTACCTGCTTAATTATAAAATAAAACTATATTAGAAAGCGTTCTAAATCTACACCCTTGGCAATTAATAAGCCTGGTGAGTAGTAACTTCTCCTTCACTATTTCTCAATGAGTAAATATTTAAAGGCTATTTTGCTTGCCGTATATATGTGTGTACGCACATACATAGTACTAAATATACATTATTTAAAGTAATTTTTTTAAAATAAATAAACCGTAGTCCTAATATTATAAAATTATAAACTTGTCTGCAAAGAAATTTTATGAAAGATAAAAAAAACTTACTAATCAATGTTGCAAACAGACACGCAGAAACATATATACGTGTAATTACGGTAACTTAATAGATATAAAAGTCTTTAATTAACCCTCAGAGAGAAAAAAGTCTAGCCATCAGCAATGCATAAAAATTTAAAAATCGAGTAAGAGAAAGTATTCCTCATCAAGCTAATTGGACAGTGAAGATTCAAATAGTTGTTTACCCAACTTTATTATAGACTAGCTATCCAAAAAAAAAGATCCTACGTTTGATTGGGATCTACAGTTTTTTCTATCTTAGATCTGAATTCAGTCCATAGATATAATAGAAAAATAATATTTATATATAAAAATAATTTTGTTAACCTTGCACAGACGGTGATTACGTGATCTTTAGTGATTTAGTACCTAACAAAGATTTTACCTATATTGGATTTAAACCCAAGCTTGCCAAGTTTGGTTCATGACCCTCTTGGGTATGAATTTGAGGAAATATAAGTCTGTGATAAACTATTCTTTGTTATTTCTTTTGAGTCTTCTATATTTTTTTATTGTCAAACATAATGGAATAACATGCAATCCACATGGTTCCAAGTGTCAGAATAATGTCTGATGCATTATAGGGTTAAAAGTGTCATATGTTTTAAAAAGCAATTGCTTGAGGATAAGTGTAAGCTTATGAAACACAAACAGCCATAGAGATGAAAAGTATAAGCAGGTTTTAAAAAATAAGTAGCATTTTTTATATATGGTAAATAATTCAAATCATCCCCATTTGAAAATAGTCAAACTTTATCATATTAATAAAACTAGTTTACAATTTCAATCAATAATCAAGTTCATCATCATCATCATCATTTTCAAACAGTATTTCTCCAAGTTTAATCCAGAGTCTCCAATCTCTGGCCTCTCTTCTCCACATCACACTATATTCCGTATTTTATTATACCATTTCATATGAGGTCTTTTTCTAGAACTTTTACAATCACTTGGAATCCAGTTTAGGATTTCAACTGTTCATCTATTATCATCTCTTCTAATATCTCTACTCCAGTTCAAGTTCAGTCTCTTAATTGCTTCAACAATGTCAGAAACACCTGTGTGTTCTCTCACCTGTGTATTTTATTTTTGATCCCTTCTTGTTACTCTGCACAAATATCTTTCCATTCTTTACTGAGTAGTCCAAAGTTTCTGTCCACCTATTGCTCTTCATTATATGTTCAAGTCTCAGATCCATAAATAAGAAAATAATTGATAAAACACATAAAAAAAAGCCTTTCTTTTTCGACACATAGGCATATTTCCTTTTAATATTAAATTATTTTTACCAAATGCACTCCACCCGAGTTTAATCCTAATCCTGTGATTAATTTCATCCATTGTTTCAGCTGTATTAATAATCTGCTTTAGGGAATTTTAGTAGTTAATTTCTTCTAATTCATCATTATAAATCGTTATTTATTCTTTTGAGAAATCCAAATCAAGATATAAATTCAATTAATTTTAACCAGCTTCTAAAATAAATTATGACTGTTAAATATGTAGAATTGATGATATATAATCTTATAAACAAGTTCCAATATATGACCACAACAATAATTTACAAGTCAAACTCAGAAAGTTAAAATTATAAATAATGCACAAATTTCTTTTATCAAAGCTAATTAACCAGTCTGACAAAAGAAAGCCACTTTTATCTATATTATATATAGAGCTGACAAATAATCTTGTAACAAGCTTTGCATAGAATATCCCCAACCCCAGACTGGTTTCTGCTACTGGCATCCTCAGTGAGGTTCTAGGATATTCAAGCATTAGATTAAAAATTCCAGGATAAGCCCAGCACTTTATCTAATGTATAATTATTAAGTAGAAAATTTGAAATTTTCAGACATCCATATGTCTGCCAATCCAGCTATTTAACTTAAATAGCCATATGGGACTGAACTAAGTTCAGATACACCATATATTAATAGCTTTGCAATATAAAATTGCCAAAGCCTTAATAGAAAAAAAATAAAATTACAAAAAAAATCAAGTCAGATGGAACATGACCTAATTTAATAAGCTTGTATTACAAATGTTGTATATAGAGCTTGCAAATAAGCTCTTAACAAGCTTTGCAGAATATCCACAACCCCAAAGCTTGTTAAGAGCTTATTTGTGAGCTCTATATATAACATTTGTAATGCAAGCTTATTAAATTAGTCATGTGACATCTGACTTGATTTTTTTTTTAATTTCACTTCTATCTAGTTTATATATGGTGTATAAATCGATGGTAAACATCCAAAAGGAATAAAACATTAAAGTAACCACGATTTTTGTAACTTATTAATCAAACCAATTTACAGTTTCAAATAATAAAATGTAAATTCAAATAATTTTAATAAACCCATAAATAAGTTAAAACTATTGGAAAAATAGCATTAATATTACATAAACTCATAAACAACTATATGCTACTATACAACAATTCACTCATCCAACTCATTAATTTAAATTAATGTGTCTATAGCACCCATTTTCTCACATTAATGTTAATTTATCAGTTAGTTAAAAGATAGTGACTTTTATCAAATGATTAGTCTC
This sequence comes from Epiperipatus broadwayi, assembly GCA_028023455.1. Classification (NCBI taxonomy): domain Eukaryota; kingdom Metazoa; phylum Onychophora; class Udeonychophora; order Euonychophora; family Peripatidae; genus Epiperipatus; species Epiperipatus broadwayi. Next base: position 4,456 of record JAQFVV010001030.1, on the reverse strand, counting down.
TTATATATATAGTGGATAAATCAATCAACTTTTGAAAGACTAAAACTTTAAGCAGAAAGTCTTATATTGCCAACTTACAATTTCAAATACCTATCAAGATATAAACAAATGATAGCTATATACATAATTTTAGACAAAATGTTCAAATCACCCTTCTAAATGTTATGTTTTTTAGCAAGACCCCCTGAGAATAAATATAAAATCTGAACTTTAAATGGCAGGACTATGTGTGCATTTTAGTAACGTAAAGATAGGCAAAACACCTATCAAAAATACACACCAGAATAAATATCTGCACAAGTCTCTTCTGTTTTATGTTTATACATTGAAGGACATTCAGCACTAAACTTGCTGATAGGTGGTGAAGTTTCAGCAGTTTAGCTACCTAAAAAATAATTCTAAGTTTGATTAGAATCTAAATTCTTTCAAGTTTTACAAAACCTGGATTTGAACTCGGGTTGTAGGGATGGAAGCTGCTTTTAATGAGTTACAAGATAGACTTTTATTATGTTGAAATAACTACTACAATTAAAATAGCTGTATGGAAGTGTTAATTTATTGTATGGAAGTAAGACATGGGTATCTATGATGCTTTTACATAAAGGTATTAAAAAATTTCATTGAAGAATATGTGAAATTTTAAAAATACAATAGCAAGATTGTAAAACCAATCAGTATGTTCTTCAATTTGCTAAATGGGATACTACAAAATCCACTATTGTAAAATCATCTTTTTGTTGAATTAGACATGTGAAATGAATGAATGATTTTATGGTGAATCTGCAGCATCACCTAGTGGCCACAGTATGCATAACCAAAAACTACCCAAAAAACATTTTAACAAAGTGCAATGTTTTTTTTATTCAAAGATATGGCAGAGAATGGCATCAGAAAAATTCAAAATATCGAATAAACAAGATATTGGAGCAATATGTTCAGTATATGGACATATTATGGTTCTATATATAGACATATTATATATTGATTTTCATAATTATAACTTTATTTTTCCTATTGCATTGCCAAATCCACATACTATTAATATTATCTATGTTCTTTATTACTTTTTACAATGCTTTTTTACAACTCATTATTGACAGTTTCGATTCTCTCAGCAATCTTCTTCAAAACTTCTAGTTTTATTTCCAATTCTTAAGATTTGGAAATGTAACTAGAAGTTCTGAAGAAGATTGCTGGGGCAATTGGAACTGTCAACAGTGGGTTATAAAAAAGCATTGTAAAAAGTAATAAAGACTATAGATTTTCATAATTGTTGCAAAATCATCTCAAGTTTGTTATTTATTATTGTTGTTGTTATGTCTTCTTATCCTTTTCTCTTGGAGTTGATATGAACATACTTGTTTAAAAGTGGATGCTGATGATTATAAGTGGGCACACTACGACTATACCATAAGCCTTTTTAAAAATATAATATATATTTCATTATATTTACATTAATTTAGGAATGCATTAAAAACAACTTTTTTTTAAAATATATAATATATATTTCATTATATCTCCATTAATTCATGAATATATTAAAAAACATAAAAGATAGACAAACCTGCCAATAAAAAGAAATCGATCTCTTAATGGAGAAAAATTTGAAAAGTTGAAACGAAAATATAATATTAAAATCTAATCATGCGTTTACACTTTATTATTTCAAGTCTGAAAACAAATTTGTTATAAAATCAAAGTAATTATTATTTTTTTCTTTAAGTTGCAAACTATCTCTCGAGAGAATCTACATAATTTCAATTTTTTTAAGCTGTTATAATTTATTGAAAAACGAACTTTTTTAAAGAAGTAATTCAAAGAAGAAAAACATAAATTTTAAAATTAACATCTTGCAAAGTTAGCATTAAAAACTTATACAAAGTTTTATCATTTATAAACTGATATTTACCGTTTTTTTTTCCTCCAATTTTTTCGTATTGAAGATTGCTTATTATTAGGTATCTGATATGAAAAATATTAAAATGTTAACCATTTATTATTTTTTGTACATTGTTATTAATTCAATATAAATAATACATAAAACCGTATATTAAGAAAAACTTGTTTAATACTTTTAAATAAAAATGCTAAGTACATCAATATAGTATTCTGAGCATGCTTTCAACTAGCTAGTAGTCATACTCATACATGTTATATGCATTATTTATATTAAATTATATTTTTTTGAGAAAGGTTTAGAACTATTGGAATTACATTGTTATTAAATAAATACAGTTTAGATTGCAGTTAATAAATATATTGTTTACATTTCTATCATGATTTTAAATCATTTATGTTCATCAAATATTTTGTCAAGCATTGGTGGCCGAGTGGTTAGCACATCTGCCTTACAAGCAGTTGTCCCAGGGTTCACTTTCTGGCTGATGCTTTGACACATAAAAAAAATTGATATTTTTATTTATTTATTGAAGAGTTGGAACATTTTTTTTAATTTGTAGTCATTTCAGTTACTATTCCTACTAGTGATATAATTTTAGTTTATTGGGACAAAATTATAACTTAAAAATTTATCAACTTTTTAAAAATAGTTATATATCTAATTTATCATGATCTTCAACAAGTACTGTTTTTCTCTAGTAAAAGTTCTGATTGTTGCTTTTAACTTTTTGATCATGTGATTATTGACGTAAGTAATAAGTGGAACAGGAAGTATGTAAAGTTTCCAATGAGTTATATCACATTTTTAATCTTATCATAACCATCTATCAGCCCAAAAGTCAGACCAACGTATCACACCATAGATACATCAGAAACATACACTTTGTCAAGCAAGCCATATATCACATGTCAACTCCAAACTTATTATATATATATTATTATTATTATTATTATTATTATTATTATTATTATTATTATTATTATTATTATTATTATTATTATTATTATTATTATTATTATTATTATTATTATTATTATTATTATTATTATTATTATTATTATTATTGTCAACTCCAAACTTATTATATATATATTAACTACAATTCCATCAAACATACTGAAACATTTGATCAAATATGTCATAACGGTAATCCCCAAGATGCACATTTCGTGCTAAACCAGCACTCATTAGTTGACCCAGATCATAATCTCTAAGTCAATTATTTGGCTACAGATATATCCTATAAAAATATTTATTTGGAGGTTTTGTTCATTGGTTAAAATTTGTGATGTTTGACACTAATCACATCACTATTGCTGGGAGAGTTGAAGAACTTAATTATAATAAAAGTATTAATATTTGTTATCATTAACTCTGATGATGTTATTTAAATATTATTCTTGTAGTTATTTTTCTGTAGATTTTTCTGTTTTCCACATTACTGTCAGGAAAGCTGTAGCATTTTTGTATACCTTAAATAAATAAATATAACCAGTTATAAATGGGTATATCTTTCGCATTCTTTAATGTAAGATGATATGTATTCATTGGTTTAACCTTATATAAGAACACCCTATTTATAGGTATCTTTGATATCTATTTTAAAGGTTTATATGGTTGTTTAGATATTTTGAAATTTCTTGTAAGAATTCTAAATAGATTTATCAATATGTATCTAACAAGCTTATCATTTGTAATGGTTGTATTATTAGTTTATGGTGAGAAATAATGGGATAAACCAATCCTTAAGGTAACCTACTATGTATATCTACAACATCTCCCTAAAATGTAACTGAAAAAGAGAATATAACAAACACAAAGGCAGCCCAATGCCAGTATTGAAAATTTATATAGTTTTTTTTTTTTTCATGGTGTATCTTCGAGTTAAAAAAAAAATCTAGTTACTCATTTACTGACCAATAATTATGATGTTAGCTATGTTGTCTATGAATAGTTGTTACAAAGAAAAAAATGTAGATTTGCTTTGAACTTTAAGAAAATCTTTTTTTACTCATATTTGAATCCTAGATAAGTGACTGAGGTAATCACTCTCCTATGTTGCTTTAATAACATATGTTAATGATATTTAGTATATTAATCTTATTTGATTTAGCAAACAGGTCATTATTATTTTCAACAATAATCGATCCACTGCAGGATGAGAGTTTTTTCTAAGCTCAAACTATCTTATTCAATCTCTAGCCTCTTCTCCACATCACCCCACACACTTTATTATTTCATCCATGCATCCATCTCACATGTGGTCTCTTTCTAGGTCTTTTACAATCTCTTGAAACCCATTTTAATATTTAAACTATCCATGTTTTATCATCTGTTTTAGCAATATGACCAGACTCATTCCACTTCAGTCTCTTAGTTCTTTCAAGATCTCTCGCCCATGTATTTAATTTTCATTCTGGAATTGTACATTATATTACAAATGAAAGAATGCATAGTACAGACAACATAATAAAGGGTTGATAAAAAAAAAACCTTCTATGCTGAGAAAACTTATAGATGGCAATAGTAGTATAATGTGAAAACAAAGATTAATAG
>JAQFVV010001029.1:0-127849 GCA_028023455.1 Epiperipatus broadwayi | reverse complement strand
ATCATAAAAGAAGCTGTAGGGCATCCAAGTTCAAACCCTTCCAGATCAAAATTTCAAAAGCTTTAAACAGAGAAAGAATGGGTCAACAATTACATGCTTTACTTGTTTGTGTGTTGATAGAAAGGTAATACACACATTTAAACTATTTAATATTTAAATTTTCTGTTAAAAAGCAAAGTTATAATGCATACATATAGGCAATGTATGTGTAAATTATTTATTTGTTTTATATTTCAAATATTCAACATTTTAACTTTCTTTAAAACTAAGCTATGCTTGATCAATTCTAACATTTTATTCTATACTTCTATTTTGCTTTTCTTTAATTATAAGTGGGATTTAAAAGTTACAGATTTAATTAAATAATTGGGTTATAATTCCTAAGCTAGCAATCATATTATTTAAGGTTAGTTCATGAATGATTTGAAAGAATGAAGGATGTGTGTACATTACATACAAAAATTTACATTTCTTAAATATTGAAAGAAAAGGAAGTATTAAATCTGTCAAATTATTTTTTTTGTACAATTTTTTTTTTGTTAAAAGAGGAAATCTGTTTAATCAGATATCGATCTTTGTAGTAATTTTTTTTGTAAATGATTGTCACTTTGAAAGCTCATAATGAGTCAGAACTCTAAAAATTGAATTTGTCTTATCAAGATCTAAAGAAGGAAGCTCAAAGATTTGAAGTGTTACCTGGATGTTAAAAAGAAAAAAAAAAAAACAAAAGAAAGGAAATAAGAATTGAGTCTATTTTTTTTTTTAAAACAAAAGTGTCTGGAAAAAGGATTAAACTTTTCAGTTGAAAAATACTTTGGTTGAAAATAAATTAGAGATCTAATTAAAACAAATTTGTCCAAAAATAGCAAGTGATGCTATCTCTGATTGGTTAAGGTAGCTAAAAATTGGATATAAAAAGCTGTCTTGATTTATTATTGTGATTGATTCAGATTATTAAACTATAATATTGAACGTTGAAAATAAAAAAAAATGGCTTGCTAGAAAAATTATATGTATATTCCATTTGCCGGACCATCTGGGGAAGCTGCACATCACATAGGAAAGGAAAGATGTGTCTAAATAATATTCTACACCTTTCAACTGACCAGATAAATAAGATGTTTTTAATAGAAGGAAGAAAGCATTCACCTGCATTCAAAGAAGATGAATTAATCTACTGAGAAATATTAATCATCAAGTCCAATTAATTGTTACAACAACTGATTTTAAACTCAAGAAAATTTACAAATGGGAAAACAACTGCTGTATTTCATCCACATGCTTGACAGGAAGAGAAGAAAAATTAATATAATGATTTCCAAATTGTCCACTAAAGCAAATAACCTCAATAGAGTCATCATCATTAAATAGTTATACACCTCAAGAAAGAGATTGTTCCCACATAGTAGCTGCAGAAATATAGACAAGTTTGAACCCTTGAAAATTCGCCACAAACAAAAGATCGGTAATATGACTTTTTATATCTATTTTCTTTATGATATCAGTCTTAATAAACATTTTAGCAATAAAGTGGTATATTTTTATTTAAAGAACTTTTAAAGACTATTCAGATCGATTAAAACAAGAATGTCTTACTAATAATAACTTTGAGCTTCATAAATGATCTTGAATGTATGAAAATGATTTGTTTATTAATTTTACAATATTAATGTGTAAAACATTTTTTTTTATGGTATTATGATTTTAGTTTTAACTAATATATTATTATTATTTTGGGTTTTAAATAATATTTTGTTATCATGGGATAAAACACGCACATACATAATGATATTTTATATGTGTATAATTGCGATTGAATGAGGAATAATGAGTAGTATTAGAATATTGGATTATTTTGTTTCAAGTTCAGTATAGATTTCAGCGCTTGGAAGGGAGGGGGAGAAAATAATTTAAGACTCTTTTCTAAAAACTTGCTCTTTCAATTTTACTAACATTTTTTTTTTATTCTATTTACATGTTGAATTTTAAAGTATGTGTGCTAATGAGCAGATAATATTTTTTGTCTTGAAATACTTTTCATGGTCAATGTGACGTCCAACTTAATACAAAATACATTTGAAGGGAAAGGGGGAAGAACTTAAAATTAATCTGAGGATTGTAATATAATCAATTATTATTATTATTCATGTCAATTTTCATATTATCTAGAAATTTTTCTGTATATGTTAGAAATGTAGTAATAAATATTAGTTTGTTTTATTAAACGAGGCGTATATATTTCATTAAGTGTAGTCTTTGTTAAGTGTGATTATTCATCATCATCAATGGTTGAATATTAGTTATTTAAGATATAAGTAAATATGCTAAAATTAAGCAATAATTATGAATTTCTTTATAAAATTTAGTTTTATGTTTAGGCTTAGTCCTAGAGCTGTAGTTGAAACCCTTGTCATTATCGTTATTATTATCATCATCATCATCATCGTCATCAACCTTTTAATTAATGAGCTGTTTAACTGTTTAAAGGCCATAAATAAATATTGATTTTATAATATTTAGTGATTTCTTAGTATTATTATAACCACATCCCATCATCTATTTCATGCAAGGATGAGTGAATTGCCATCCTAAATTAGTTATATATAATCTGAGCTAGTGAACTTATAAAATATTGAAACACATTTGTTATGTTAAGATCTGAGAAATGATTTATGTCTAATATACTCCACTTTGGTTTAAAGATGTTTTACTTTTACCTAAATATTAGTGCTTATAGTGATATGGCTCAAAAAGCAAAATCTCTCATTTTTATTAGAAATAAAGTACCAAAAAGGGATTCAAACCCGGTACATGTGAAAGGTTATTAGATATAACCGTGTCTAGATTCAGATAATCTAGTGGCGCCCTGCTAGACCATATTCACTTAGTATTTGTTTAAACATGCACTTAACATCAAACCAAGAAATGAAAGTGGATAAGATCTACTGCCTGTATACCTGAGTTATATTTTATTGAATTATTAGTGTACTCACTTCACGTGATTTCATATAAATACTGGTTATTGATAATTTCCCTACAATGGCTTATAATTGTTGATATTTGAACTCCTTTACTCAGATATAATAATATCTTTTGATCATCTTTTAATTTTTGAACCTTTACTTAGTTATTTCTATTTGAACTCATTTATTATGTTACAATGGACACCCAACTGGGGCCTGATATTTTACCATATACCTGAAAAAGAGAGTCTATAGAATGATGGGAGATGTGTGGTTAAAAATAGAGAAATTTTTTTAGTAAAATTTTTTTTTCAGTAAAAATTTTTTTTGTCTTACAAAATTTTCTTGGCCAAACAGTCTTATTTTAGATGATGATGTTTAATATGATTTAATTTTTCATTGATGATGATAAAATGGGTACAGCCATAAAACAGCTTGTTTTTTTTTTTTTATCAATTTTGAAAATAGAGATGAATATCACAACTTAAGACAAAGGTGAAATAAATAATAGATTTTTTTTGTGGAACATTAAAATGATTTATTGCCAGATAGGATAGGCATAGTAATAGTGATGAATTATGGAATAGTAGTCTCATGTGTGTTTGGGGAGTTCATTTTGTAAAAAGTCTATGATTTTAGAGGTTTGATTGGATGGTTGATCGTTGGAGTTTGGTTGGTTAGATTGCAGTTTTGATGATGAGTGGAGGAGTTTTGTCATTGCCTTGAGAATGCTATGTATTTCGTGTAACTTATGAATGATCAAACCCATTCACTGCTCCAACCCAATTTATATGTTATCTTTATTTTATCATGAAGCAGTTAACAGCAGACCTGCCATGATATCAGCCTATAAGTCTCCAAGAGAGAGAGAGCAAGGTTTCGTTTTTGTAGTCTATAATAAGCAGGGCATTCCTTGATACTTGCCACATAAGACTCCAAGAGAGAGAGCAAGGCATAGTTTATCTATTTTAGCCCCTAAGACTTAATACATCTTTTATTGCAACAGAGTTTGCTTCATTTAATCAAGGGTTGTGGTAGTTAATAGTGATCGAATTGGGATGATCTTCTGAGTGCTCGTGATGCATTGTGTGATTATAGTGCTGTGACTGAATTCTTTTATTTATCTCAAGATTGTGAACTGCTAGTCATTCTGTGGACTGTCAATATCTGTCGGATTTCTGGGAGAATGGATGAATGTATAATTTGGGCTATTACAGACAGACATGCACTATATAGATTATTGTTGTGTAGTTCATTAAATAAGGATATTAAAATTTTTTTTTGTTGTTGTTGTATTTGTAAATGCATAATAAGGTGAAAATCAAATCAGTCAGTTGGTCAGAATAGGTGTCAGACAGGGAGAAGATGTGTGGATTTTTGATGGTCAGGGAAGTACAGATGGGATATATATAGTTTTATAACATGAGTGAACTAAATTATAGTATGGAAGAGGTTATGGAAGAGGAAGGTGCCCCAATACCAGGAATCAGTGATCGTTTTCATACTGAAGAAGAGGATGGGGAGGTTTTCTTAAAAACACAAGAGGAAAGAGAGGAAGTAGAGGAAGATGCCTTTAATGTTAGTAGCAATAATACGGCCTCAAGTGTGGAAGTAGATGAGGAGTCAGAAGTGGGCCAGGCTCAGATAGCAAAGATGGCACCATCAGACATGGACATGATAATGCAGATGCTCAGAAGTATGAGAGAAGATAGTAAGCAAAGTATGGTAAATCTAGAACAAAAGATGGAGAATCTAGAACAAAAGATGGAGAAAAATATAGAAAGTCTAAGAGAAGATAGTAAGCAAGGGATGGTAAATCTAGAACAAAAGATAGAGAAAAATAATAAAAGTATGGTAAATCTAGAACAAAAGATGGAGAAAAATATAGAAAGTCTAAGAGAAGAGAGTAAGAAAAGTATAGAAAGTCTAGAACAAAAGATAGGTCAATCTGTAGAGAAAACTATAGAAAATTTGAGAGAAGATCTAAAAGCAAAGATAGATCAATCTATTGAAAACAACAGCCAAATGATCATAGCCTTGGAAACTAAGATTGAAAAATCCCATATAGAGTACAAGAACAGGTTTACTTCATTAGAGGATAGGATAGAAGGAGTTTGTAGATCTATGGAAGTGGCAAAACAGGAGGGATGTCAGGGACTGCAGTCATTAAAGGCTCAAGTGGAGCAGTCTATTGAAGAAAATAAGAGAGAGATTGACTTAGTTAGGAATGAGGTCCATGGTTTGGTCTCCCAATCCATATCAGAATGCATAGAAAAGAATGCCGAAATAACTTCTGCAGGAATTCATATTAGATTAGAGGAGGTGGTAGCCAAAGTGGACTCATATAAGGAAGCCACTTTGGGCTGTGTAGATCAAACCATCACTATGAAAAATAGGTTTAGTGGCTTAGAAAAGGAAATACGAGAAGTCTTGGCCAATGAGTGTGTACAGATGGACCAAAATCTTAGGAAAGAATTGGGGAAACAGATGGATAGCTTTAGGGAGGAGATAGTGAAAAGGGACAAATCAAGTTCTTTAGAAGAGGGACCCAGAATAAATCAACATGAATTGGGTGTTATGTTGGAGAAGGTTGAGGAGAACCAGAAGGCGTATGTTATGGAATACATGAACCCCAAGATGGAAGATCTCTATCAGAAAATAGGGGAATTAAGAGATCGAGTTGATATAGGATTGCAGAGTCAGTCAAACCCAAAGTCAAGGAAAAATGATGTTAGCATCAGTCCAGATGACTGTAGGGATAGATCAGAACATAGTCAGTCTGAGAAAAGGATGCCTACTTTAGTTAAAAATCCACAAGTTAAAAAATTAGTAGATAGGGCTGACCATACCAGTAAAGATGAATATAGAGTAGGAGGGTCAATGACCTCAAATTTAATTAAAATTAAGGCCTTTAGTGGGGAAAGCAGGGAAAACCCCTTAGAGTATCTGTATACGTTGGAAGAACTCTTTTCTGTGTGTAGGTTAAATGAACGGGAAAAGTTGGCCATTGCCTGTAACCATCTTTATGCCTATGCTAAGGAGTGGTGGCGGTCCCTGTTTGATAAGCCCACTACCTTTGGGGATTTTCGTTGTGTTATCTTAGCCTGTTTTTGGAGTGAAGATAGGCAGGACCAGGTGCGCTACCAGATCACTCAGGAAAAGTACGGCAGTACCAAGGGTAGCTATACACAATTTTTCAGAGGGCAGGCAGTTAAGTTGAAAAGTCTGACTGCATTTCCTCTCTCAGAGCACCAGATCCTGAGAATACTCCGACACAATCTACCCTGAAACATTGAGCAAATGCTTATTGCTGCTGATTGCCGCAGTATAGAGGAAGCATCAGAAATCCTGGATGCTCTAGAAATTTCAGAGCTAGATTCAGAGAGTAGGCCCAAGAGCACCAAGGATAGGTATAGTTATAATGTCTCTAGTCTGAATCTAGGTGATCAGACACGGGATCAGAATTTTGGTAGTTATAGATATAGGAATAATTATAGGGCTAGGCCTCCTAATCAATCCTGGGGAGATTCTGGGGATAGTGTTGTGAAGAAAGTAATTCCTAGAGACAAGCAACCCTCTACCAGTGGAATTACCACAGTGCTGAAAAAGCCAAAATAAAAAAAAAAAAATAAAGATCTCAAAAGGGACTGAATGTACATGTGCAATTTTTATGCAGACCACAATATGGTTTGAAAAGAAAAAGCCATTCCAAATTACCAAGAAAATAGGAGAGAATGCCTTTATGCTTGCTGCTCTTTAGGGAAATAAGGGGACCTATAATGCTAGGAGTTTGATCCTTTATACTTCAGCAGAATAGCCTGGCAAAGATCTCCAAATAAATTATTTTTAGGTTTTTTTTTTTTGAAAAATATATTTAGCAGTAGTTAATTTTATATATATATTATAAGTGTTTATTATTATTAGTGTATTTATTAGTTAAGATTTTTTTTAAAAATATAGTTAAAACAAAAGTGCTGATGATTTTATCCGAAGGGGGAGAAAGTTGTGCCATTACAATTTGGTCACTAGCCAAATTTATAGTAATGTGCATGTAGAAAAGGTAAACCAAAAATCATCATCACAATTTTATATAATCATAAAAGAAGCTGTAGGGCATCCAAGTTCAAACCCTTCCAGATCAAAATTTCAAAAGCTTTAAACAGAGAAAGAATGGGTCAACAATTACATGCTTTACTTGTTTGTGTGTTGATAGAAAGGTAATACACACATTTAAACTATTTAATATTTAAATTTTCTGTTAAAAAGCAAAGTTATAATGCATACATATAGGCAATGTATGTGTAAATTATTTATTTGTTTTATATTTCAAATATTCAACATTTTAACTTTCTTTAAAACTAAGCTATGCTTGATCAATTCTAACATTTTATTCTATACTTCTATTTTGCTTTTCTTTAATTATAAGTGGGATTTAAAAGTTACAGATTTAATTAAATAATTGGGTTATAATTACTAGGCTAGCAATTATATTATTTAAGGATAGTTTATGAATGATTTGAAAGAATGAAGGATGTGTGTACATTACATACAAAAATTTACATTTCCTAAATATTGAAAGAAAAGGAAGTATTAAATCTGTCAAATTATTTTTTTTGTACAATTTTTTTTTTGTTAAAAGAGGAAATCTGTTTAATCAGATATCGATCTTTGTAGTAATTTTTTTTTGTAAATGATTGTCACTTTGAAAGCTCATAATGAGTCAGAACTCTAAAAATTGAATTTGTCTTATCAAGATCTAAAGAAGGAAGCTCAAAGATTTGAAGTGTTACCTGGATGTTGAAGTGTTACCTGGATGTTAAAAGGAAGAAAAAAAAAACAAAAGAAAGGAAATAAGAATTGAGTCTATTTTTTTTTTTTAAAACAAAAGTGTCTGGAAAAAGGATTAAACTTTTCAGTTGAAAAATACTTTGGTTGAAAATAAATTAGAGATCTAATTAAAACAAATTTGTCCAAAAATAGCAAGTGATGCTATCTCTGATTGGTTAAGGTAGCTAAAAATTGGATATAAAAAGCTGTCTTGATTTATTATTATTATTGTGATTGATTCAGATTATTAAACTATAATATTGAACGTTGAAAATAAAAAAAAATGGCTTGCTAGAAAAATTATATGTATATTCCATTTGCCCGACCATCTGGGGAAGCTGCACATCACATAGGAAAGGAAAGATGTGTCTAAATAATATTCTACACCTTTCAACTGACCAGATAAATAAGATGTTTTTAATAGAAGGAAGAAAGCATTCACCTGCATTCAAAGAAGATGAATTAATCTACTGAGAAATATTAATCATCAAGTCCAATTAATTGTTACAACAACTGATTTTAAACTCAAGAAAATTTACAAATGGGAAAACAACTGCTGTATTTCATCCACATGCTTGACAGGAAGAGAAGAAAAATTAATATAATGATTTCCAAATTGTCCACTAAAGCAAATAACCTCAATAGAGTCATCATCATTAAATAGTTATACACCTCAAGAAAGAGATTGTTCCCACATAGTAGCTGCAGAAATATAGACAAGTTTGAACCCTTGAAAATTCGCCACAAACAAAAGATCGGTAATATGACTTTTTATATCTATTTTCTTTATGATATCAGTCTTAATAAACATTTTAGCAATAAAGTGGTATATTTTTATTTAAAGAACTTTTAAAGACTATTCAGATCGATTAAAACAAGAATGTCTTACTAATAATAACTTTGAGCTTCATAAATGATCTTGAATGTATGAAAATGATTTGTTTATTAATTTTACAATATTAATGTGTAAAACATTTTTTTTTTATGGTATTATGATTTTAGTTTTAACTAATATATTATTATTATTTTGGGTTTTAAATAATATTTTGTTATCATGGGATAAAACACGCACATACATAATGATATTTTATATGTGTATAATTGCGATTGAATGAGGAATAATGAGTAGTATTAGAATATTGAATTATTTTGTTTCAAGTTCGGTATAGATTTCAGCGCTTGGAAGGGAGGGGGAGAAAATAATTTAAAACTTTTTTCTAAAACTTGCTCTTTCAATTTTACTAACATTTTTTTTTATTCTATTTACATGTTGAATTTTAAAGTATGTGTGCTAATGAGCAGATAATATTTTTTGTCTTGAAATACTTTTCATGGTCAATGTGACGTCCAACTTAATACAAAATACATTTGAAGGGAAAGGGGGAAGAACTTAAAATTAATCTGAGGATTGTAATATAATCAATTATTATTATTCATGTCAATTTTCATATTATCTAGAAATTTTTCTGTATATGTTAGAAATGTAGTAATAAATATTAGTTTGTTTTATTAAACGAGGCGTATATATTTCATTAAGTGTAGTCTTTGTTAAGTGTGATTATTCATCATCATCAATGGTTGAATATTAGTTATTTAAGATATAAGTAAATATGCTAAAATTAAGCAATAATTAGGAATCTCTTTATAAAATTTAGTTTTATGTTTAGGCTTAGTCCTAGAGCTGTAATTGAAACCCTTGTCATTATCGTTATTATTATCATCATCATCATCATCGTCATCAACGTTTTAATTAATGAGCTGTTTAACTGTTTAAAGGCCATAAATAAATATTGATTTCATAATATTTAGTGATTTCTTAGTATTATTATAACCACATCCCATCATCTATTTCATGCAAGGATGAGTGAATTGCCATCCTAAATTAGTTATATATAATCTGAGCTAGTGAACTTATAAAATATTGAAACACATTTGTTATGTTAAGATCTGAGAAATGATTTATGTCTAATATACTCCACTTTGGTTTAAAGATGTTTTACTTTTACCTAACTATTAGTGCTTATAGTGATATGGCTCAAAAAGCAAAATCTCTCATTTTTATTAGAAATAAAGTACCAAAAAGGGATTCAAACCCGGTACATGTGAAAGGTTATCAGATATAACCATGTCTAGATTCAGATAATCTAGTGGCGCCCTGCTAGACCATATTCACTTAGTATTTGTTTAAACATGCACTTAACATCAAACCAAGAAATGAAAGTGGATAAAACCTACTGCCTGTATACCTGAGTTATATTTTATTGAATTACTAGTGTACTCACTTCACGTGATTTCATATAAATACTGGTTATTAACAATTTCCCTACAATGGCTTATAATTGTTGATATTTGAACTCCTTTACTCAGATATAATAATATCTTTTGATCATCTTTTAATTTTTGAACCTTTACTTAGTTATTTCTATTTGAACTCATTTATTATGTTACAATATATATATACGCGTGGGTGGAAAATCTTAATGAGTTTTTTTTTTCGTTCTGTGGCCAAGCCAAACTGATGTTTCTTATTCATTTTATCACTAAACAGCTAATGGTCTTTAAATAAAAGTATAGTATATATACACTTAAGCTAGATGTAATTATAGGAGATTTGGACCCAGACTTTCAAGATCCCCTTCAGTCATCCACTCCATTTTATACAAATAATGCACACGACCACATACATAATCATGTTAAACCAGCACTCATCAGTTGGTTCAGATCATCATCATCTCCCACACATATATATAATCAAGTTGGAGCATGAAGAAGATTGAAGCCTATCCATTAAAGTCTGAAGATTTGCTATCTTAATATAAACAAAGCATCGGCTATATATATATATGAGAGGGTCCAGTCCAACTGATGAGTGCTGGTTCAGCATGAAATATGTATATTGGAGATCATTTATCTTTGTCACATGTATGTGATCATGTGAATCAGTTGTATAAAATGGAGTGGATGACTGAAGGGAACTTGAAAATCTGGGTTCAAATCCTCTTTAAACAGTTAGTAAATAATTGACTTCCAAACCACAATAAATTCAAAATAATTGAAATAAACCTACATCAACACAAAGCTGCAAGAATGTGTTCCTCCCTCCAATCAATCGGCACCCTAAGCATTAGCCTGTTTGTTTATTTTATTATTAATGCTCTCTCTACATATAATATAGATCTGTTGCAATCTTTCCGAAAATGTTGGTCATTATTATTTCATGATTGGTTTCTATTCATCTATATCTAGAGCAGTGGTCTTCAACCTTTTCACACCTGCGGACCGGTAAAAATAAGGATAAAATTCCGCGGACCAGCAAAAATAAGGATAACATTTCGCAGACCGGCAGAAGTCTATAGATAAATTTTCTTAAAGATAAGCATAATTGTTATAACTGATCAAAACAACAATGTTAAATATATAAGATAAAGTTTTATATATATATATGGAGTTTTTATAATAAAAAACTTTTTTTTTAAATTTTTTTAGAAAAGTAATAAAAAATTTAATTCTACCTCCCCCCCTCCCATAAACATCGTGATAACTAGAAAAACAAATTAATTTATGAATGATTGATTAGATTTTGTTTTCGCTCTGTTTTCTTTTTTTTTTTAATTGGGTAAAAATGAGATGAAAAAATAAATAAAAATTGGCTATATTAATTAAAAGTTTAAACTCTTATTATTTATTATTACAAACTTTTTACTGCCCGTCTAGCACGCGGACCTGCAGAAAAGTTCCGCGGCCCGGTGCCAGGCCGAGGACCAAGGGTTGAAGAACACTGATCTAGAGAATCTAAAGTAATGTTTGATATCTTCTTCTCTCTCCAATAATAGTTGTACTTTATAAAAACACATTTAAATGTGCAATATTGACTAATGTTATACATTTAGTCAACACATCAAACGATTTAATTAATAAGGTAATATATATATAAAAGTAAATTTAGAAATAAATAACAAGAGGGAAAGGGATTAAAATAGGAATACAATTTTAATTAAGCAATCTTTCATATTATGTTGATATTTATATTAAAATAATACTGCTATTTGCAATAAGCGATAGTAATTATAATATTCACATGTAGTTCATTTTACAGTTCATTAAGTTTTATTCGACTGGATTATTTTTTTTATGAGTCTGTCTACCTTACATATTCTACACACATATAAATTTAAATACTGCCTACAACTATACTAATAATTATAAAATAGAAAATCATATAGCATTACAATATTAACCAAAACAACAAAATTTTTCCACAAGAAAAAAAAAAGAGTAAAAGAAATTCTGATGAATAAATTTTCTTGAATCTGACGCCATCGATCTTAGATCTTTTGATATTAAAGGAAGTCAGTTTTTGAAGTGAATGATGGGAAGGCTATTTTGTTTTGTATATATATAAATGTTGTATGTGTTATGTTGAATTTCACTTGAAAAGGTCTATTTGTTAATGGATGAATCCATGGCTGTGGAAGAATTTTAGTAAAATTTTGTCATTTTGATTAGTATTGTACCTTATATGATTTTCTATTATATATATATCATGTGTGTGTGTGTGCATGAACATTATCCAGTTGTGATGAATGTTTAATTGCATAATTTCATTCTTTTTATACATTTTTGCTCTACTAATTTTGAAAATTTAATTCCTTTTTATGATTTATATATTTTATTTACTTACTTTATATACCTTCTATATTTTTGCAGCATTACGTAAGTACTTATGTAAACTAACATGAGAAGATGAGAGATCAGATCATGTAAATATCTATGTAAACTCACATAAGGATGAAAGATCAGATCATGCAAGTATCTATGAGAACTCACATAAGCAGGATGAGAGATCAGATCATATAAGTATCTATGTAAGCTCACATAAGAAGGATGAGAGATCAGATCATGTAAGTACCTATGTAAGCTCACATATGAAGGATGAGAGATCAGATCATGTAAAGTATCTATGTAAACTAACATAAGAAGGATGAGAGATCAGATCACGTAAAGTATCTATGCAAACTCACATAAGAAGGATGAGAGATCAGATATTACTATATAAATTTAATTAGTCAATATCTCGAATAAATTTTACATTTCAGTCATCATCAACTGAAGAATGAAGGTATCTCAAAATTTAATTCAATTTCTCTATTTCATAGCATGTTTTCTTCACACCACACTAGCAAACTTTATTATTTTATCCACCCCTTTCAACTGTGGCCTCTTTCTATGACTTTTACAATTTCTTGCAAACTAGTTTAAGATTTTAACTATCCATCTTTTATTATTTTTTCTAAAGATATGGTCATCTCATACCATATTAGTTCTTTAACTCTTTCAATGATGTCAGGGATATCTATTAGTGCTCTTACACAAGTATTCTACTTTTGATCTCTTTTATTACTCCTAATATACATCTCCATTTCTTCATTGAATTTGGTATTGTTCTTGTCTTAAGTATTCAAGTTTCTAATTCATAAGTAAGAACTGGTAAAACACATCTATTAAAAACCTTCTTTTTAAAAATACAGGCATATTATCTTTTAATATTAAATTATATCTTCCAAAAGTATTCCATCCAAGTTTAATTTTATAAATTAATATCATCTATTATGTTTTCATATGTATTAATAATCTGACAAAGCCATTTGTAGTTGTAAACTTCTAATTCATCAGTATGAATCTTTATGTATTTATTTTTTAGAGAAAATCCATTAAATATTACTTTAGTTTTTTTGGTACTTAAATTTCCTTCCTTCCTTCTCATAACTCCTGCAACTTTTCTTGAAGTTCAAAAAATATGAATTGCCATAAATGTTTTGAATTTATATAATGACAAAGCGATTCTTTAAGCATTTTCACAATGATAAAACATTTATACCATCAAATATAGACACATGGCCTCAGCAGTAGTGATACAAAGAAGATTAGCACTGATATAGATATAAGGAAGGTGGGTTCCATATCTCCAAATTGCATTACAAGAATTTTATTAAAAGCATTTTATAGATTAAAATAAGTGCAACCTATAAAAAAATTTAAATGAATGTAGAATAAAAAAAACAGCTTTCAGTTGATTTAATGATAGTTAAATATTCTATACTTGTTGAAAAAATTATAGAAGAGATTAAAATAAATGTATAGATCATGGAAGAATTAAAAATGGATGCAATTCTGTGAATGAATGTAAAGTAAATGAATAGATAAGCAATGTAAGGACTGTAAAATGAAGGCAGAAAGTTTCAGTAAGTCAGAATATGAGGTGGAAATGGCTAAAATCTGTATAGCTAATATGGATTATACTGTAATTAGATAGAGCAAACTTATTCCATGACAAACTCTATAAAAGTTTGTGTCAGATTCTAAACATTTGACAAATGATGAGATATATGAAATTTTATATGGAATAATTCTATATCATATCTGTGATTTGATTAAATATAATCTATATTTTTGAGATTTTTAAAATTTAATATAATGCTATGAGTATATACCATAAGTAATAAAATTTATCATCTTATATCTACTTCAATGCAATTTTTATATAATTCTTTTCTTTATTTTGCTTACAGTTTCGACTGTCCTGCAGTCTTCATCAGAGCTCTCTCTAACTTTCACTCCTCTCTCTACAACTCTGATAAAGACTGCAGGACAGTTGAAACTGTAAGAAAAATAAAGAAGGAATTATATAAAAGTTACATTACAGTGTATATGAGGAGATGATAAAAAAAATTAATATATACGAATATATGAAGAGAAATGCAAAAAAGTAAAGGAGTTGATATAAGAATATATACCATAAGATTAGATATAAGAAATATTGCAAAGAATTGCCTGAACACACATCATTTACTAATTAAGAAAAGACTATTTGGTTACGGTGATGGAATGTGTTTACTGGAATTAAAACCTTATTTGTTTTTAACTGGAAGAAATTGGAGGAGATTTATGTTATTTATTATTACATATGTGTAGTTAAAAGAAAAAAAAAATTAAGAACATTATCTGACAGGTTTTGTTTTGCTCAAAAAAATGTGTATTTGTGTATATTAAACATAGTATTAAAATTGTCTTTATGTATTGTACCTATAAAACTATAATTTAAAAAAATGAATTGATTAAAATATTTTATTAAATGAATTTTTTGTAGTAATTTTAAACATTTTTAATCAATATTCTAAAATATAACATTTTTTTGATTGGAACATATGAGGTAATAATAATTACAGCCGTAATTTTGGGGGACACATCTAACCAAAAAAGGTTTGAGAAAAATATTGATTGAAAGATTAAATTTATTATGAAGTAAATTTATCAAACAAACAGGTGTTACTGACCTCATTGAAAAAATTAAAAGATTGAAGTGGAGTTGGGCTGGACATATTGCTAGAAGGGATGATAATAGATGGACAATTGAAATCTTAAACTGGATTTCAAGAGATTATAAAAGACCCAGAAAGAGCCCATGTGAAATGGATGGATGAAATAACAGTGTGCAGGGGTGATGTGAAGAAGAGAAGCTAAAGATCGGAGAAGATGGATTGAATTTGGAGAGACCATCCTGCAGTGGATTGATAATGGTTGTTGATGATGATGAAATTTATCAATGCAAAACAAATTACTCCACTAATGTTTAAAGTTATATTGAGAAAGTTAAAAGAAAGTTCAAATGTCATACTAAGATAATGATATAACATCTTACGAACATCATGATGAAAATGAAGCAAGCTTATAGAAAATTGAAAGAGTGGAATTGGATATTCAATGCCCAGAGAATATCTATTGCTTCATGATATATATGTGGACACTCAATAGTTTATAAATAAAATAAATAATGTTGTAAAGGAATTATAGAATTTTAAAAGACTGATTCTTTTAAAATAGTGAAAGAAAAGTTATTTATAACTTTGCAAGATTAGAAAAAGATTACTTTCTAAAAGTAAAAGCAGTTAAATTAATGAGAGAAGACTGCATTATTAGAATGAGGGATTAAAGGAATTCGAATTTAGATTTCTTGCATGATGAAAAAACTGTAAGCTGAAAATAGTTTATTAATTAAAGTTAGAGAGATAATGAACAATGAGGATTGCCAATTCCTCTACAAGCTTTATGATAAATGCTTAGCCAGAGCCAGGACTTAAAATATCTTCTGTCAGGAATCCCCCCCCCCCAACCCCTGACTATGGTTTCATGCTTTGGCACTCCTCAAAGAGGTGTCAGGGTAGGTTCAGACATTAGATCTAAAAATACCAACCCAAAGCGAAGCACTTATCTAAAAGTTATCTATTGAGTGGAAAATCTGAAATTTTCAGACATCTACATGTCTTCAAACCCAGCTATCCAACTCAAATAGCTATATGGGGCTGATAGATCTTCAGCCATGCCATATATTAATAGTTTTAGCAATATAAAATTACATAAGACCTGTGGCAGAGACTATAAATAGTCAAAATAAGAGTCATAGATCACATGACCCTATCTCTTAAGCTTGTAAGTTATAAACAATGAGGATTGCCAATTGCTCTACAAACTTTATGATAAATGCTTAGCCAGAGCCAGCAATCCTCATTGTTTATAACTTACAAGCTTAAGAGATGGGGTCATGTGATCTATAACTCTTATTTTGGCTATTTAGAGAGGTAATGGTTTTAATTTATGTAAACCATATGCAAGCAGTGAAAGGAAGAATCACCTGAGCAGATAGATGGGAATAAGAGCCAATCAGCTTTAGGGAATGAAACAATGAAAAGACAGTGCAAATTGTGGCCTCCGAACATGTGAACAGCTAGCTAGGACTTATACAAGTCATATTGATCTTGATTATTATTTGTGTATGCCTATGTGTATAGAAATATGTAATGTATATAAATGTACATATGATTTGTAATATTTACTAGCAATAATTAAGATTATTATTATTAAAATGCATTTAATCTCAATCTAATAAAGTTGATCCATTACTGGGGAATTATTATAGTTAAATTAGTCTGGGAACCATTAAGCTCACAGACAAGGTGTCTGGCAGTATAGTAAGCCATGACATAACACTTCATCCTGCAATTTCTAAAAAGAAAGCTGCCTGCATTAAAAACAGAACTATTAAATCAACATTTGAAAGTCATGCAATTATTTGTATTTACAAATTATTGAACTCATGTAAGCAAACAATTCATTCAAATTCAAATTGATTGTAAAAAGTCTGCAAATTAAAAACAAACAAATATTTATTTGGACTTAGAAAAAATGCATTTTCTAATTTATTCAGGTAAATCTGCCATTCTATTTATAACTATAATATTTTATTTAAGCCTGCCATTATCATATTTAGATACAATATTTAATTTCTAATAATTATATTAAAATTTTAATATGTTCTTTTTGCTATATATGTTTTTATGCTAAATATATGTATGCAGTCATCATATATATTGAACCGGTCTGATGTTTCCACCCAGGTCTTATATACCTTCGACCTACATACACACCGAGCATGAGGTGACGTATGTTGCTAAATGAAAAATCGATAATAATTCCCTGAAAATATTGTTGGTTAAATATGAAGAAAATATCTCAAAAGAATTATTTGAGGAAGTAGATTCAACCTAAAATTAGGTCAATTGAAGCCTTCCCTGTTAAATTATCCCACAATCATCTGATTAACTAAACGTTGATCACTTTTGGATTTTGCACACCTTTAAAAGCCCTGAAATATTCTAATTCAGCCTTTTGCGCCATCCTCGCTCAAGAACTTTATTGTTTATTCTCCTTTTTCTTTCCCGAGAGAGTGTGCAAATATGAGATCATTATCGTATATATTAATAAATTAATGTTCGGACATAAATGGTGAAACAATCCAACTCCACGGTAAGTTATCCCTGTCTAGCTCACTATATGATTTCTTTCTGTCTCAGGTTAATAAGTGGGTCAATACTTTGATTAAAATAATTATAGTTACATGCTAATGAATAAATAATTCATCAAACTAAGTAAGTGAAACGGTAAATGATTTAAATGTGAAATCTATTATTTATTATTCCCTTTTTTGTTTTATCACCCTCCACCAATTACATATAAAAAAATAATTTAATCCAGTTAATATTTCAAATAATGAAAAATGTAATATTAATGAGAAGTTGTTTGATTAAATTGAATATTTATTTACAGAAAATAAATGCACATATATATAAAAAAAAATTAAAACGATCGTGTCAAGCATTGGTGGCAAAGAGGCCAGTGACAGCTGCTTTACAAGTAGTTGTCCTGGGTTAGTGGGTTCACTTCCCAGTTGATGCTATGACATATGAGGAAGAAAAAACGATCGCATAATGAGTGTGGTCTATACCCCCTTTAACTTCCTTAAAGTAATAAATTAAGAAATCAAGTGTATGCAGCAAATATATTCAAAAGAAATATAATCAAATGGTTTACATGCATGTCTAATGGCTATTCCTATGATTTATAAATAATATTATAGATACATCAATATTTTTGGGCTTAATTATATTTATATATGATAGGCATCTATGTCATAACTTAGGATACATAAAATGATGCTTAATGAGTATGGCCATAGGACACTCAGCATGAGGTGCCACTGTAGATGTTTAAATAAAGAGATCCTGCATGTGGCAGATCTAAATTAGACATGCACGTAAATACCAACAAATATTATACATATTACAACATTTATCTAAAAGGGTTAATATTGACAAGATACAAGTAGGTGAAGACAAATTAATTATTTATAGAAAGCACAAAATTAATATTATAAACAAAATATATACACTCATCTGAACTTCGAAATTCCATTAAGTTTGACTTCAAAGAGGACCATATGACTACTCAATAGGGTGGATAGGGCTCCCTTTTACCAATCTACATGTTAGAGTTTTTCTTCCATCAGGGTATGCTGTTTGTCCTATGGCATTTTCAGGCTTCAGGGATGAACGGGAAGTGTACTGTTGCTAGAAGTCTACTCCATAATTTTCTGGTAAACTTGAACAAACATTAAGGCCATCTCTATATATTATTGTTTCTAGGATCTGTGGTTATAATTTTTCACAGATATATTTTTCACATCAGACTTATACTATAAAACTCGGCTTTACTTATAATTGCTTATGATTGGAGATTACACTTGGCAAGTCAGTCAAATACGACTTAAAGTTTTCAAATATGATTTTTTAATGGAGAGATGATTCATAAACCATTTCCCCTGGAGATTTATAGCTGCAATCAGGACAAAAATGGTTATTTTCTATTTCCTTCTTTTTACTTTCAGTAGCTTTTTAAGATTTATTTAACATCAACACCATATCTGAATGGTTAGTTTTCAAATTTCATTTCTTTTTTCTTTCTGCTCTCTTGTTTTCAGTAAGCATATACTGTTCAATTACTTAGACAAGCTGGAAATAACTCTTATTTTCAGCAAACATCTATTGTCCTCTTACTTGGACAAGCTGGACACAAAACTCTTTCTTTTCTCAGAAAACATATACAGTCCGATTCCTGGGACAAACAAAAAGCAACTAAACTCTACGCACCTAGTAGGTAGCACATATGGTCTTCTTATCAATCTAATTTTAATATCCCCTATGAGCTATTGCATCAGCCAATAATTCAATTTTACCTTTCATATACTTTACGTACATTCTTTTATTTTTTGTGTCTCAAAGTATATCTTTTTCTAATATTGGAAATTGTATAGTTTCCATGGCTACAAACGATCAAAAAAAAAAAATTTATCAATTGCAGGCTTCTTGGTGGTTCTGCAGCATCACCTGGTGGCTTGTCCAATATGTGAGAAAAGCACCAAAACCTCATTATAATAAATACAAAATTTAAATTCTATTTAAAACAATTTTTTTTTTTTTTAGAAATAACGAAAAAAAATACATTTATGTATACATGTATCGGAACATTACAGGTGATAATATAACTTAAATATAAAAAGTGTTCCAACACGTAAACAAATGTAACAAGCTTAGTTTTTTTATATAGTTTTGCTGTGTGAATAAAAGTTATCAACACATGTAATACATATACTTGTACTGTGGGTGTAAATAGAAATATAGTATAGACCAAACCCATTTATTTATGTACCATATATAAATACTTCCAATACGTATCTAAATTACAATTTATTTGATCTGTTAAAATTATATAAATTTTAATACGATAAAGATTAGCTGTGCTGAATCTTGAGCAACAGCCATTTTGTGCATGGACATTATACACGGTCTGGCACAATATGTACACACACCAATAAAATCAGAAATTAATTTTAAAACCTCAACTAATTTTTATCATCTTTACCTTAAAAACTTCAGTTTTATATATGAAAATGATAAATAATTTTATGCAAATATATTCAAACATAATAAATTTAAAAGAAATCATTTTTATTTTTTCATTAATTAAAAAAAGGAAAAGAATAAAAAGGAAAGATTCTATACTATAAGCTAAAATTTTGTGTAAACTTGATCTTGCTTATATAATTTTCCAAAATTGTTAATTTAATTAGAAGCATTGTGATTATAATTTTGTTAAGCACACAGGAAGTATATGTAAATACTTATAAGACAGGCGTTAGCCTGTATCAAATGCACCTTGAAAATTTTTATGATAGTCAAGCAATATTATTTTGCTGATAGAGCGACCTCCCAAACCATGACACATGATAGTGAATTTTATAAAGATAAGAGCAGCCGTCTTATCTTTAATTTAAATTTCTACTTATATAAGCCAATCTGGGAGCATGAAGTTGTTGTTCTCTTCCTGTGCACTCAACAAAATTGTAATTACAACTCTTTATAGATTTTCCAGTATTAAGATTGCATCATTAACCCACTGTAAATTGCAAGATTTTGTGAAGGTTAATTGGTAAAGGAAATTGTGGACCTAATCAGTGAAGAGAACAAAAAACTTCACATTCCCAAATCAGCATGCTTCAGATTGGCCTATATAAGTAGAAATTTAGGTTAAAGATAAGACGGCTGCTCTTATTTTTATAAAAGTCACTATCATGTGTGTCAGGAGGGCCCTCTATCAGCAAAATAATATTGCTTGACTATCCTAAAAATTTTAATGAGAAGCATAAATTATTGTTTGATATTTTATGAATCAAAATTATTATGAATTATTACTAATATCTGAGTGTGTGATTGTTAATTTTTTTAGATATAATGTTAATTATTGAATATTATTTACTGAATACATATTATTTTGTAAGTACCAAATAATACTAAACTGTCTAAGCACTTTACTACTGTTACACAATGCTTTATTTATGGTATACATTTGGCAATGCAATAAGAAAGAGTAGTTATTTTGTAAGTATTTTGTTCTACTCTAGCTTATTTCTGGATATACACCTAAATCTCACTTAGCGATTGGCTACTTAACGATATTTCACAATAGTGATCATCATCAATTTGTACCCACTACTTCGATTTCCAATCGATTATTCACTATAATGATTGGAACATTTTTTTTTTTAAATTTAGAACGTATAAACTTAAAATATATATAATTAATAAATCTATAATACTATATACTGTACATATAAGTGTTGAATGTCTTTAGAAAAATTAAACTATTTAAATATAATGTACAGTACTTGGATTCTTTAAATCAAGTTTAATTTTTCTAAAGATATTCAACACTTATATTAGATGATGAAATAGTCCAATATATAAATACGGTACAGTACAACTAAAATACCATCATCGCAATTTTTTTTTCCTTAATTACTGTATATTATTTTTAGAACACCTGGTAATTATGTAAAAATAGTTATTGATTTTGTAACTTCGTTAAAAATGTTGTTTATACCCAAGTGGTTTCAAATTAAAAGAAAAACAACATTTTAAAATACTGAATGTTGTATTAGAAAAAAGTTTAAAAAAAAACAGATTGCACTTAAAATAAGTATTAATGAATATTTTTTTAATATGTACTTTATTCCTAAGTTAGTGTAATTTTTTAGCTTTAGAAACTGACCAATTTGTTTCCCATAGATCCCCATTATAAATACGTATTCTGTATTGAAGCGGAATCGGAGTATCAGATTGTGCTTCACAGCCCACCTCAAATCTTCCGCTACCAAGGCAAATTCAAACCCTATTCTTGTGTATATATTCCGCTCACTAACACATTTTTTGTTGTTTGTTTATTTATTTTCTTGATATATTAACTAAAATACTTCTTAATGAAGATATATGCGTAGATATCTGAATTTAAACACACACAAAAAAAGGAAAAATAATAAATATAATATTTAAAAGGGAAATAAGGGTGTAGTGAATATGTATATGCAATAGGTAATGGAGAATTAATTGTAACAAACTTATAATATCAAAATATATTATATTTTCTGTATTTTTTTTAAATTATAAAAGTTATAGTAATTATTTGGTAACTGCGGCTCAGATGTATATAGATATTGTAGAGACAAACCCATTGAGCAAATATTTACTAGAAAAAGTTTATTATATGTCAATCTATAAAATTTTGTCTTTTAAATTATTTTTGCTATTAAACTATATTTTTCTTTTTAAATCCAAGATGGAAGATGCAATTGTAAGTAGTCAAAATAATTAAAGGTGAGAAATTTAGTTTTGTTTAATCTTCTAAAATGACTTTAATTAAAAGTTTCTCTAAAATTAAAATTAGAAACTAAACTAATTGATTTACTTTTGTCATAAACATTTTTTATCAAATTAATTTCGGTTTGAATACATGTTATCTAACAATGGCATCTTCCAGCACAATGGGTAAAGCTTATGCAGAAATTCTTTTAAAAATAAGATTATAGAATGATTAGCAGTAACCAATCAAGAAAGCATTCCACAAATACCGGGGCAGAGTATAAAATGGGCTAATTTTGACCACTGGGAGAACTAAAAAGTCAATGAAAGCAGTTGCCAAATAAATCCACGCTTGTTTGATTTCAATGTGTCGTGAGTAAACCCACTTCACCTTTCTCGCCATTCGAGATGGCCCTCCCTGAAATCTGTGCCCAGGATCCTGATACTCATAAACTATAACTATATGCCTGTTTATTGAATAATGAACGTATTACCTGCCTGAATAATTATGCTCTTCAAACTAGATCTAAATCTACGAAGAAAAATCTGAACATCACCAAAAGAACAGCCAAGTTTGTACAGAGGTAATAATTTCAAGTGCTTCTAGACTCTTAAATTTACATTGAATAGTTTCAAATCTCACCTATCTGTTTCTTTAAACACTTTGTAAAGCCTTTCTTGTAAAATCAATATTAATTACGAATTAATAAATTTGTAAATTCTTACCTTGTTAGTCAAATGTACTTTGTTCTCTCTATATAACTTAGCAGTAATCTCTCCTACATTAAGCCTCTCCTGAACAATTATTATTTCTTAATTTCATGTTTATGCGCCAATATTTTTATTTTCCTTATGGATACTTTATATTTTCGTATACTAGTTTATATGTCGATAATTTTCCCCAGATTCTCAAATGTCTACGCTATCTCTTTTAAAATCCCTTCCTTACTTTTCAGAAGGTGATTAATCTAGTTTTTAATAAAAGAAAAAAAAACAAATTTGTTATTCTTATTATAGCAGATGCCTGTGAGTCTGGGAGAGTAAAATAAAAGTCAATCAGATAATTATTGTATAATGTTATTTTCAAAAAACAGAGCAAAAATCTGTTTTTTAAGAAATGTTTTTTTTATTAATTAAATAATAGCACCAACTTCTAAAAACTTTAAATATACTTATATGAATTAAATCAATATTATTTTCTTGAAATCACTAACCACCGCCTACTTTATATATATATATATCTAATAAGATGTAAGGTATTTATGAAAGTACTTAAAACCAAAGATTTGTATTAGTTCTATGTTTGTGGGAAGCTTTATGTGTAATTTAAAGTAATAAAGGGGAAGGGGGATCCTTTAGTTCTATGAGCTGTTATATTAGCTTTAATTTTATTTATCCCATATTCATGTAGTAAATCAAATCATACCGGTATGCTGGGTCTTTATCAATAAAGATATGTAATAATTCTTTATTTCTTAGTTTTAAGTTTGGATATTTATATTAATTCAAGCGTTACATGTATACTGTCCTTTAGTTTTATATATATTTGTACTTCATTTCCCGGGTGTACTGGAAAACCCGAGTCACATCTATTTTTACTTCCATTTTCAAGGACAAGGTTCATAAACCCCTTGGGACTTCTTCAGCACTAGATATTATTACATAGGGTCCGCTCTGGCAAAGTCCAGCCAATGGCAATTCAATAAAGTGCATTCTTCATTTTTTTTGACCCGGCCTTGCCAACGTTTGCAGGGAGTCACCTTCTTTAGCCATAAATTGAACCACCTTCTTGGATCTTAGAATGGATCTCTTCATTGCCATCATGCATGTACCACTCTCCCATATTTCATTCTTGCTAAGCCTATCAATGCTCATAAAGCATACTGTTATAATTATGCTAAATGGATTGCATTTTTATATTCTCATTCATATTTTCAGATGCGCTGTTTCTGCCACAGTGATTGCTCTCTAAATTAGCTTCCCACATATGTTCTTACTTCGCAAATATGAATATTTTATTTTTTAGTAATCAGTATAATTACTGTTTGCCATCAAACTCAATAATCTTACGTATTGGTTCGAGTGCTGTTGTTATATTAATGGTGGATTTAAAGAACCTTAAATAACTGTAATCCAGTTCCTTTTAAAAATCTTAGGTATACCATGTAATCTGTTAAATTATTGACATATAAATACCTGCATTAGAACAAAGCGATAAATTATTTGTTACTGCAGCATAACTTGAATAAATATGCTCATTTTATAGTATTGTAAGAGGGATTAATGTTGTCTAAGAGAGATAAATACCCATTTTTATTTTTATTTTGACACAAATAATGTAATTAATCATATATACCTCAAGTTAACATAATAAATCTTGTATATATTTCTAAATATCAAAGTCATTGTATCATTTATTGAACAGTAATAAGATTTGATGTTATATAAAGAGTTTAATTTTCTAGGTGATAGAATCTCTCTAACAATAATATTCTATATGTGAATAAATTCAAATTAGAGTCTTTTTGTGTCATGGCTTTGCAATGCCGGCGGTAAGAAATAAATTAGATCGTATCATCGGAATTCTTGCTCATAAGTTGGTAGATCTGGCAAATAGGGCAGAGTTCATGAGTGTTCCTGACTTATGTATCTTGCACATGATTGGACTTTAGGTACTTTTGCCTAGATGCTAGATCTTGTTATATGAACAGACAAAACCGACCAGTACATGATATTCTTGCTTAACAATGAGTTTTGGAGAACCAATTGCTATCGCTAAGAGGAATAAAGGTGTATATACAAAATAAAAATAGTCAAAAAACTAGTAGGGCAGGTACCACCTTTATATTAATCAAAGATGAGTCAATATTTTTTTGAGGACCCAAGTAATAGCTGGGACTTTTATAGTAATGTTTGATTAATAATACTATAGATATTTTGTCAAAATAATATATGCTAGTTCCTCATGGAATTTTAACTATATAGCTAAGACATCATCAAAACTGGCACTACCACTAAAGCAAATAGCAAATCATATTTCCCCTTTTTTTTGTCATATGTCAAATTCGTTGACTGGGAAGCGAACCCGGGCCAGCTATTTGGAAGGCAGCTATGCTAATCGCTAGGCCACCAACGCTTAACTAATCATATTTCCCTTTAACTTCAGTTACATATAAATGGTGCACCATCACAGGGGCTATATATGAGTTCACCCCCATTGAATTTTATTAAAGTGGTAGAGTGTGTGCAGAGATTTACAATTAAAGTAAGGAATTGGTCCCTGAGATGGCTGGCATTTAGGAACCTAACATTATATTTAAATTCAAATAAATAGTATTTACCCAAATTAATCCCAGTCACCAGGGTTGATTACAAATAATTCCGGACTATAAAATTCATTATATATATAATATTAATGCAATAATTATATATAGTCATTAAATTTTTTAACAATATATAATACTGTCTAATTAATTTATTAATAAATAAAATAACATTTAATTGTTTATGACAATTTTGTCTTTCAGTTATTACTAGGAAAACAAAAATCTCTAAGACTTTTTTCTAAAAAAAAAGATTTTTAAATTTATAGAAAAATGAGAAAATGGTGGAGAGAGGAGGTTAAGTTTTAATGTTAAAAAAAGGGTGTGTGTTTTCTTAGTAATAATTGAAATAAAAAATGTCATAAGCAATTAAATGCCACTTTATATTTTTTATTAATAATAAATTGATTATTAGACATAATTATATATTTTTAAAAAATCTAATGACTATATATATTTGATAGTAACTAATTTTTTAATATATATATAATTATTGCGTTAATGTTGTATATAACAAATTTTATTATCTAGAATTATCAGTAATCAATCTTAGTGTCGGGGATTATGCGATTATGCGTAAGTTTCATTTTTCATATAATTTAATTACCTTTAATATTGGACACAACAAGATTCGAATGTGAAAGAATTGACAATTTTGTATAAAGTTTTAAGATTAGTCTCATTAACAAATATTTCATATAAAATATAAAAAGACTAAAATATCACCCAACTGTCTTTCAGTCTTCCATTCACTTTAAAGGTAACGTCTCTTCAAAACACAATGCTCCACAATCATATGATCAGAATTATTACATGTAAATAGGTAAAGATCTTACTTTATTAGACATAATTTTTTTATGGATGAAGAAAAATATAATATCTTAAGAACTATTTGAAATACAGGCATTCTTCAAATACCTGAAACCTAATTGTAAACATAGGGGATTTGAACTCAGATTTTCTAGCACCCTTCAACTGTCCATACTATTTCATACCCCTGATACACATGACCACATACATGTAGAAAAGATAAACAATCACCATATTGGTGATTAGTGATCTTTTCTACATGTATCAGTGGTATGAGATAGTATGGACAGTTGAAGAGTGCTTGAAAGTCTGAGTTCAAATCCCCTATGTTTATCTTAAAAACTCTAAATCATACATGGCATCTAAAACTTTTAAGTGACTTTTACTTTTTTTCCTTTACAATTATTATATAAATGCAATTTATCCATTTTACTATGAAACTTTTTAGCAAATAAAATTTTTATTGTATATATATATACACACAATCTTACATTTCGACTGTCCTGCAATCTTCTTCAGAACCACTCCTATTTTAATTCCCTACAGGACAGTCAAAATGTAAGATTGTGTGTACATATATACAACATTGTTTTTTGCTAAAACATATTCAAAGTAAGATGGATAAATTGCATTTATATAAGATATTACCACAAAATAAAAAAATTGGTGGATTTAGTAATACTTTACAATCATTCTAAAGATGCAGATTGTTACATCTTAAAAAGCTATAAGACTGATTTATAAATTTCATTACTGTTTGCATAAAGTTGAAAACAAATACTTTTAATCTTATATATACATATTTTGTCAGCTGCAGTTTGGTTTAAATTTGGTTTATTGTTTTTTAGTCTTTAATCAAAGTTTATTGCAAACTACCCATCTCTATTTTTTTTTAAGAAGATTTATCTAAATTTCTTAGTATCAACAATTTCAATCTCTGTAATCAAGTTGCAATCTTTAATATCTCCATAAGTATATTGGACCATAAATAAAGGTGGGTTTCTACCTTTATTGTTAATAAAGAGGTTGCCTTGGAAACAGTATGAAATTGTTGACTTATCTATATTGAGATTATCTAAGTGTTGACTGTTTTCTAATGGTTATATATATATGATAACAGATGCGTTCTACCAAAAACACCGTCAAGCGTAGTTTTCTGTTTACATAAACATCAGAGCGAGCATTCACTATCTCTAACTTTAATTCCACTTTCAGATCATGATTTCAAGCTATTTGCTATCGTCAGTGAAAGACAGGAATAAGAAACTAGATCTAAACACAAACTCTGAGCATTTATAAAACAGTTTCTATTCAGCTATATATATATTGTGCCCTTTTCTATAGGTCAGTAATAATTCATAACAGTCAATTACTAAAAAATTTTAAATTTAGAATATGTTCTTTTAATAAATTAATTATATTAAGTCAATTATATCTTTAAAGTACAATTTGAAGCTAAAGAGAATACGTAGTATATAAAATCATTTAAAAATAGTTATATAAAGCTTAAAATATTGTTTCATATGGTTGTAAAAGCTGGCCATATTAAATAACACAGCTATAAATATTAAAAGTATATTTAATAAATTTGATTTTAATAGTTTAAGACTGATAAATTAATAAATCCAGTGTTTAAATTTATAATCATATTTAATAAACAAAAATTAATATAGTATATTTTTAAAATAAACTTTGTGATGGTGAAAATTATATCTAGTTCTATATTTTCTAAATTGTTCTTCCAAATTTTTTTTATAATTATTTTATATAATATAATAAGTGTATCAATTTTATTAGTCTAGGCAGAGAAATAGATTGAAAATCGTCTGTCAAAATTATTAATCACGTGATTTTTTAATGTATACTATCACATACACGCTTGTTTGAAATAATAACAAAGTTTAAAATATTTTAAAAGTTATGTTATAGAATTGGATAGAATTATTGCCTATCATAAAAGTAAATAGTATTAAACATTAAGTTAACTATCATATGTAATGTTTAAGTAATGTAATAAAGACGAATACAGATATAATAAAA
Organism: Epiperipatus broadwayi; assembly: GCA_028023455.1. Taxonomy (NCBI): domain Eukaryota; kingdom Metazoa; phylum Onychophora; class Udeonychophora; order Euonychophora; family Peripatidae; genus Epiperipatus; species Epiperipatus broadwayi. The sequence goes on along the minus strand of JAQFVV010001029.1, from coordinate 99,301 downwards.
ATTAAATATTTTATTTAAATAAAAATAGATAAATTGAATAGATAAATGGAATAAGTTATTAAATGTTATTTTAAAAGTTATTTTAAATGTTTAAATAGTTTTAATAAAATAATAATTTATTTAAAAGTAATATTTTAAATAATATTTTAGGTTCATTACGTCATCATTTTTTATTTTCAAATATAATTCTACTATAAATTGGAAATATGTAAATTTTTTCTCAAGCTAAAGTAAGAATTGGCCAATAAAAATAAGTATTCTTACAGACGATAAATATCATTGTAACTAAGTTATAGAGGGAGATTAATAATGTATTGAAACCAAAGAAAGGTAAATTATAACTATCAAAAGATAGTATTTTTTTTAAATCTTTTATCTTAGTCAATTTTTTTAGTACTTTCTTATAACTTTATCTGCAAAAAAAAAACTAATTGATAATTTTAAAAATATTTTTTTTTTGCAAAAGAGAGTATAAACTAAAAATATTTTAATAATTTCGTTTAACATGATTTTCTAATTTTTAAAGTACTTACCAGTCGTATTTTATCTAAAAGTTTAATCTAAACTACGCAATAAAAAATGGATATACTACGAAATAAAATGGATATAAATTGTAATGCTGAAGAAATATTTGAATATTTATTGATACAGCTTTATTTATGCATAACCGGAGAACTGTTCTGGTACATAAAAACCACAGCTCGGACATTATACGGAGTCTAAAAATGTATGGAAACGTATTATTTATAAACTGATCCAAGATTTATTTTTTAATAGTAATAAGACAATTATATTTCATGGATTATTTTATATAATATGATATTCAAAGGAGTAAAATGTTATATCCTTTCTGAAGGTAACATTTTTTTTTTATTTTAAAATGATATATAAAAATACCAAATGAAAGTTTAAATGTATCAAGAAGGAAACAGAGATAAAAAGTGAACACATAGATGAATAAAAGATGGATCTATGGAAATACAAATAGTATTTAAAAATTCATCGAATATTTTTAAAGTTAAATTAGATGGATTGATGCATCGGATACGCAGAGAATATTGGTAGAGAAGATTAAGAAGCTTCACGGGATTATTTAATAATTATCGTCTTAAAAATTAAAACCAAGGATTATTTTCTAAATTTTACTAAATGGATTAATAATTATTTTTATTTTAAACTTTAACGTGCTTGGAGAACATTTTTAAAAAACTCTAGAGAAAATAATAAGCATTTTGGACTTATCAGGAACTATCATCAAGAAAATATGTAACTATAGTTTTGATTCTTTTATTTTGTTAACCTAATTTAAATCTAAAATTTTATATAAGATTAGGAAAAACATAAAACATTAATTTGTTAATATTAAAATTTTATAATATGACAATCTAATAATTTAGCTAAAAAATATTTTAATATAAAGTGTATGGGTGTGATTTTTTTTTTTATATCTGCAATGCTCAAGTGGACAAAGGAAGCTTACTGAACATGATGACTAGATAAAGGTTATTGGTAATAATAATAACTATTGATAATTTATACTGTATGTTTTTTGTTTTTTTTATTTTCTTTAGATCATCCATAAATTGGAAGAATGAAGTGTAAAAGTTTTATACTTATATGTACTGCATTTTATACAACATTTTAAAAAACATTATGAGATAGGATTGATTTGAAAATATGCATATGACAATTTTTTTTGATTTTTTTTTTTTTAGTAATATAATCCAACATAACAAATAATTATGTGATTCTTTTAAAATTTTTATGATATGGGATATTCAAATATTGTCTAAGTAGATTGTATATGATTAAACATACAGAGCAATGAAGTAAGCAACTTTTCGTATGGGATAGTAAGATTGTTTAACTATTAATGAATTTTATTTATTGTTTTGTAAATGCAGATAGTTATTTTATCGATGTAAGATGTAGAAAAATCTTGAGAAATAATGTTGAGATAGTGGCTTGGAAGTACTATAGTTGGCAGGAAACCAAGATGATGTATATTTAAAATAGGATATGATAAGGAATGGGAATAATATTTAGTCTTTTTGTGGTTATCAGCATAGTTAACGTAGCCCTATGACATACATATTTTATTTGGACAGTGTTTATATTACTTTAAATATTTGATGTTCTAATAAAGCTGAAGAAATAGCTTTAACATCGTCCCTGTACTAGAGGATATTAGGCAGATAAATGTCCTACCTCTTCGCACTGTACCATGATTTTGAGATATGTTAAGAGTAATACTCTAGCTTTCTTCCTTAATCCTATGCATCTGTTTTCGCTATCTTTATTTCATGTAACTGCATCGTTTAGTAAGATATTTTAAAAGAAATGATAAATAATTTAGAACTAAGGTTGTGCTATCGTTTTTTGTATAAGATTAGTTTAGTTGCTTATAAGGAGCAGAATGTTATAACTTAAAATTGAAGATCCAAAGTGTCCTAGGGAAAGAAAAGAATCATAAAATATATTTTGAATTTTGTTTTGGAAATGAAATATAAAATTTGTAAAATAAGGTATCTAAACAAAGATATTTTTTTAAAGTGATAATAATTTTAAATGCTTTAGTATTATTTTTTTAAAGAGAAAAATAAGTATTGTATATTTTAAAATATAATAGTACAAAGTAGATTATGTAAACAATATGCATAGTATATTTTTGTTTATTAATTAACAGAAATATATTAATGATTAAACTTATATCATACTAAAGTAAGGCTTAAAGAAGAATATATTATGATTAGTAAACATTGTGTGATAAATACTAAAATCTAGTACTGAATTTTGGATAATAGTTTGTGTAACATCTTTGACTTTGCAAGATGAATTTTTTTTTAATATTTTGAGAAATCCATACTCATTATAAAATTTTGTTTTCTATAGAATGTTTTTCTAACTATGAATTTTTTTTAAAAAAATAAGATAGATTAATAATATTAAGGATAAAATGCTGTTGCTAATAAAGTAGATAAATATACTTGTAATAAGTTAACCATGATGAGAAACCAAATAATAACATTTTTTTTTTTTAATTTTGTCCTAAATCTAAATAAAGACATGATTGAAATATAAATTATTTTTTTTATAACTCGTAAATCAAACTGTAAAGTAAAAAAAAGGTTAAGGATATCCACTGTAAATAATGTAAATAAATTGTTTAGTTATTTATTGTTAGTAATAAACTTTGTTAAATTTTGTTATTTAAAAAATTTTGTGTCAGAGTTATTTATTTCTCCACATCGCTGCATGAAAACACGATATATGCATAATAACTGAAACAAATATATAATTTTGCACAAAAGATAAATAAATAATTATTTTAAGAATTTTAAATATTTTATTGGTATTCATTATAATTAAATAATCATAATCTTACATTATTTATTGGTCATAAATCAGTTATTACAATATTATATTAAATTATATGCTATCAGTTGCCACACATATTTTGTTTGTCAGATTATTAAAATGCTACCACGTATTTATTATATCATTACATGAATAATATTATTATTGTTATTTATTATTATTAGTTTAAGTGTAGTAGATTATGACATAAAATCCCTTCTCATATTTTACTACCGTATTTTAAATTAACTTAGAATAAACTTTAGGAACCTGAGATTACTTTATTGAGCTAGATTATTATTAAATAGAAGATTAAGATTTAATTATTAGTTTAATCTTAGTGAGTAGAAGTTATTAAAGTCGTAAGAATACTATGAGTTTGTTATTTGAAATAGTAATAAAAGGGGGGATAGTGTTCTTATGCCATTGAGGTAGTATCCTGTAGGATATTGGCTCAATGTAATCTATCTTGTCACCTGTATTTTCACTTCAAGTCTCATGAAAATATTAAATATTTATTTAATTCATTTTTTTATAAATTGAACCTTATTCGTATTTTAAATTTGAGCTAGTGAAATATTTTAATTTTAGTACTGAATATTTTAGTTATTAATTATTAACTGAGATAGAACCTGTTTTATTTTATACCATATATTATCCGGAAGTGAAGATGCATAATTACAGAGCAGAATATATATATATATTGTTAAAGAGAGGTTGCCTTGACAACAGTTTGAAATTGTTGATTGTTATTGATATTGGGATTGTCTAAGTGTTGACTATCTTTAATGATATATATATATTGCTAAATAATGTTTTACTTTAAAAAGTAATAGATTAAAAAAATTATAAATAGTAATATAAAAATACTTACGATCATTGCACACATAATATACTTTTTTATTAGTTCCTTTTCTTAATGGTTCTTTTGGTACTGGAGGTGGAGGTTTGTACTGAGGTTGTGGAATGACATCAACAACTTTTTTCTCTTCTATTAATTATATCAATAGAAAAATAAAATCAACAAAAATTAAAGATTTTAGTTGTATAAAAATATATACACATTTATCACAGAGGCAAAACTTTCCACACAGAAGCACCACTCAGTTCAAACAGAGTAATCAATGGATGCAGGAAGGTTTGTGCAAAAAATCCCTATCTAGTGCCTACTCATTCAATGTCCCCAAACTAGTTTCTATCTTGTGGCATTCATCAGTGAGGAGCCTTGAATGTGAGAGCATTGCACTTAGATCTTGACTTAGGTGCAGTGCTATCAACCCCAAGGCTCCTCAATGATAAAAACCATAAGCTAGAAATTAGTCTGGGGACATTGGATGAGTAGACAGTAGATAGGGATTTTATGCACAAACCTTCTGCATCCATTGATTACTCTAGTTTGAACTGAATGGTGCTACTGTATGGAGAATTTGGCCTCTGAGAAAAACAGCGTGTGTAAGCATAAAGAATGATGATCATGTGATGTTTGATGATTATATACCTTTATATTGTAGCAAAAGCTTTTGCATTTAAAACGTGAAATTTAAATAACTTCTGAAATAGTTTTACAAGCGGTAATATCGCATAAGAAAAATTTAATAACTCTCACATAAACGCATAAGATAATTGCAAGTCTTTAAAAAACTAAGACATGGTTTTCAAAAATTTCCACACTGGTAATCACTTGATATTTCAAAGAGATCTCATTGAATTCTCAAGATTAATGTGAACATGAAAATTGTTACAATGGTTTATCTACCACAATATACATTTTATCTCTGAGAAAAATGAGTGAAACTTCATTAAAATGTCAGTTTATCATAACTGTAGAGAATTTTTTAATATTATTCAATAAAAAATTTTAAAAATTTGCAACAAATATGAAATTTTTTTAAGACCAAAAATTTTTCTTATATGGAACTATTATTGATTTAAGTTTCAGGGAGACCAACATTCACTGTAGAAATGAATGTCTGTGAATATTGTTACAATTATTTTGAATCATTTTAAGTTACTTTTCTAATTGTAATTGTTTATTTTATCTTAATATGTTTTATTAATAATATTATCAAATTGTTTTATAATATTGTTAATATTTTATAAATCAGCATTTATTTTTTATAGCGTCTGTATACAATTGTAATCACATTCATATCGGCTTTTTCAAACCAAATTGTGCAAAACGCTTTTTGCGACTGTTAAATAATAAATGAATACCCTCTGACCTATACAAGATATAGAATTTATGCAGCAATAAAAGGAATCCTCTTATTACTACGACTCAAAAATTTATATATGAGCAAATCTGAAGTACTGGCACAGAAGGTGTGACTATAGAACAGTCACTTTGAATTACTATATATAACTTATGAATGAATGACGCCGATGAAATTTATTAGAATTTACTGAACATCATTCCAACTGAAATTAATTATATATATATATATAAATCAGCATTTATTTTTTATAGCATCTGTATACAATTGTAATCACATTCATATCGGCTTTTTCAAACCAAATTGTGCAAAAGCTTTTTGCAAGTGTTAAATAATAAATGAATACCCTCTGACCCATACAAGGTATAGAATTTATGCAGCAATAAAAGGAATCCTCTTATTACTACGACTCAAATATTTATATATGAGCAAATCTGAAGTACTGGCACAGAAGGTGTGACTATAGAACAGTCACTTTGAATTACTATATATAACTTATGAATGAATGATGCCGATGAAATTTACTAGAATTTACTGACCGTCATTCCAACTGAAATTAATCATATATATAAATGAGCACTTATTTTTTATAGCGTCTGTATACAATTGTAATCACATTCATCAGAGGGTATTCATTTATTATTTAACACTCGCAAAAAGCGTTTGCACAATTTGGTTTGAAAAAGCCGTTATGAATGTGATTACAATTGTATACAGACGCTATAAAAAATAAATGCTGATTTATATATATGATTAATTTCAGTTGGAATGACGTTCAGTAAATTCTAGTAAATTTCATCGGTGTCATTCATTCATAAGTTATATATAGTAATTCAAAGTGACTGTTCTATAGTCACACCTTCTGTGCCAGTACTTCAGATTTTCTCATATATAAATATTTGAGTCGTAGTAATAAGAGGATTCCTTTTATTGCTGCATAAATTCTATATCTTGTATGGGTCAGAGAGTATTCATTTATTATTTAACACTCGCAAAAAGCGTTTGCACAATTTGGTTTGAAAAAGCCGATATGAATGTAATATTTTATATAATTTATTTTTGCCCAGCTAATCATTATTTATGTATGCGTATTATTTAAATAGATTTTAATTTTTTTAAATTTATACATTTAATTTCCAAAAAAATATTTTTTTATATATTTTAATATTATTTGCATGCATACTTCTGGAAATCCAAATTAGAAATGGTAATTGTGGATGGACCGTACTACTGCCGATAGATGGTGCTGTGCCATCATCAATAACCGGCCCAGAATTCAACTAAATTTTAAAAAATTATTAGGGATATAAACTTTATATATAAAAAATTTGAATTCAAGTTAATTTTAAAAGAATATTATGAATACGATATAAATAAAAGATTTTTTTGATAAAAAAATTAGCAAACTAAAGCAATTTCCAACGTCCATTTTATTTAATTCAAATCTTTTATATCATATTTATAATAATTTTTTAAAATTAACTTGAATTCAAAAATTCATTTTTTAAATATGTTTGGTAAACCTAAAGTGATACTTCACAAGCAGTGAAAATATATTCGCAATGTTAGAATAATTATGGCTGGATGATTGTCACAGCAGCGCTAAACCCAAAATATTTTGGAATGAATTAATAGAAAATCCATCAAACAATCTGCATTTGTAAGTGTTCACGTAATATGACCTTTTCTATACTGACTCTAATTATATTGTTCTTAAAATAGAATGTATCCATGTTTCTTCATAGCAGGTTTTCTGCCTCACCAAAGTGTTATAATATTAAACCATGTGTTCTGCAAAAAATGTAATAACAACAGAACATTGGAATTTTTGCCAATAGCATTTAGCAAAAACTACTCATACCATTACATGTATTAAAGTCTCCAAGAAAAAAGAATGCTCTTTCAATAATATTTCTGTAATAATGGTATTCCAAAAAAATTCAATATCATTCATTTTTCTTTCACCAAAAACATGTAGCCATCCTTCTGTTCTATTAAACTTTTTTCCTTTGACAGATAAGGTTCATTAAGAGCAGTTATATTGTATTAATCTTAAATCCTGATAGCTTCTTAGCCATCAGTGCAGACCTCTCTTCTACTCTTGAAGAATTTATATCAAGTAAAGCTCATACATTCTATGGACCTATACTTAGAAAAAATAATTTATAATGCTTATTTTGAGTACTACTACTTTCTCCTGCCTTACAACTATTACTGATATTATTTTTAATTCTAGTATTGCAATAAATAATCCATGAGACACAACAAGGTGGTCAGTCTATATGAAATAGGACATTTTTAGACTGTACACCTGGGTCTCTTTTTACGTGGACTTACTTAACACGATTTTGAAGTTACGTGATTCGTGTTTCACTGGAAGTCGAACTCCGATATTGCACTATTACTTTAAATAATAAAATTCGCGCAATTACGTTATATTGAAAGTAATAGTATATTATTGAAATTCGACTTTCAACTTAGTAATTTCAATATTTTCAGTGCTTTATAATAGTAAGATTTTATGCAATAATGAAATTAAAATCATGATTTCCACATTTTATATATACACACATTAAATTTTACAAGATTATAATGTAAATTTGTTCAAACATTGTGCATGTTAATTTTGCATTTTAAATCACATTCTGTTTTTGCTTTTTAAAAAAGAACGTAATCAATTATTAATCATTTAGTGTCCGCAAGTTTATTTTTAAAAGGTGAGCACAATTAAAATTGAAAATTAAAGACAAAAATAAGAATTTAATTTTTAGTTGTTAGATTAATTACTAGTTACATTGTCACCAGAACACCATTAATTAACACAACCTGAGAGTGACGTTGGCGCTAGTTGTATTTCATCTTGTGAAGAAACTGATTTTTTTTATCAGTTTGCAAACGAACCTTTTTACCGGCAAATAGCGATAATAATTAAAACGTGTATAAAAAAATATAAATTACTGTAAATTATGCATAAACATATATTGTTTTGAATAAAATTAAATATTATAGTTAAAAAAAGTTTGTCTTGTATCAATTTTTTTCAAATTTGAAATTTTTTATTAGTCATATTTTATTTCCTTATTTTTTTTTGCACGAATTTTAAAGTAAATTTTACGTTGGTGCTTTGCTTTTAAGCGAGTTTTGAAAACTCACAGTCCATATCCTCCCTTTTTCAAGGTAAGTTACGTCTATTTTTGCATGATTTCATTTGTGCGTGTTTTCTGAGGAACCTATCTATCACGTAAAACGAGATCCAGGTGTATATTTTAGACTCATTCTATTTCCATGGTAGACAGAGATCTCTAAATATCCCTAAATAGGATACCTAAATATAAAATTTTTTCCAGCTGTACTTCCAGCTCCAAACTAATTTATTAGAGATTGTACTGTCTTGAATGAAATATCACAATTAAGCACTGTCAGCCTACTAAGTTTATAATGGTCATTGTTTGCTTAAATCTCAAGAGCGCAAAGCAAAAAAATGAAAAAGGGAATTGGAGTCAGAAATATTGTGCATATAGTTACAGGATCTAAATATATTTATACAAACAAAATCTTATTATCATAGTTTGTATTCAGAGATGACCAATGGCATAAGAGGTCTAGGTGCTACACTATCTTAAGTAACTGAAGAAAAAAAAAGAGGGAGACAGAGATGTCTATTGGGAACAGTATCTAGCTTTTTATAAACCAACATTATCCTTCATTCCAGCAAGTAGTACTCTCATTCAGGCATTGTTTAGTTATTATTCACAATTAATCATTAGAACTATATTCTATAGTTACTTAACACAGATATAAGCATATCCTTAAATAACCAGGCATAGAAAATTAGTCCTGTATCTAAATTAAGTTAGTGCAGATATGACTCTTGACAGAAATCATTTCCATGTTCTTCAGATTTCACACTGATGTCTTCCAAATGATCCACTTGGTTCACATTGCAAAAAGCACAAACAAACATGAAGTTGCATAGATTTCTTTATGTTTGTGGTGATCTAGTCTGTAGATTTTATTTTTAAGAAATCAAATTTTTGGAATGAGGAGAAACTGTTTGATATCAAAAAATAAAATGATGTTTTGTTTGTTTAACCGCTGAGGTTATCGCCAACCTTTAAAATGTCCAACTGGTTCTGAACTAATTAATGTTCGCTCTACTTTACAATTAATTAGTACTACTAGCAGATAGTTCCTGCATAAGCTTTCAAGTTAATAATTCCGTATACATATATTTATATCACGTGAACATGTAAGTATATTAGCAACAATGAATACTCCAACAATTATTATTGTTGTTTGTTCTAATAATTTTACAGTCAATCTCTAACAAATAATTATTTGACATTGAATGCATTACCGAATACCTCATCAGCAAATGTATCCATTGTTCTGGATAGTATCTCATGTCAGGTTTTAATTAATATATCACTTCTCCCACTACACAGAACTAGGAGTAAACATGGAATACATTTTGTTTTTCTCTAAAGTCCAACATAACATATTCTCTTTTCTCCTCTGAAGTCTTGGTGATCTTTCTTTAACATTGTCACCTGCTACTTCCCTTGTCATATCTTCCTGTTGTAGTGTAGCATCTACCCCTTGTTCCTCCTGAGTATCTGTTTGTCCAGTTTGTGGTTTATCTATCTCTGATTTCGTCTCTGCCAGTTCGATGATTTTATTTCCTCTAGGTTTATTGTTCTCCCAGCTTGGAGAACTGCGATGGTGTATGTGGTTTATGTGTCGCTTGTATATTACATTATCCTCTGTTCTCACCACTGCTATAAATTTGTATGTTAATTTGACAATTTCTCCCTTTATCCATGTTTTGTGTAGACTATCTCTGATCCATACTTTTTCTCCCGCTATGAATGTTTTATGTTCTGTTCTGTTTCGGCCCACATGTATGTTTTTTGGCAGTAACTGTGTCAGTTCTGTCCTTGCGTTGTCCATGTGGACATGTTCCCATGCATTTTTAGCTGGTCGCCATGAACTATATTCTTTTATTGTTGATCGGGCATTTGATTGACATGCTGTGCATGTTTTCACATTGACTTTTTTTTTCGTTTATGGTAATCCCGAGTGGTCTAAACCAATTCCAGCCTATTAATAAATTTATTTGTTTATAGACTATGTATAGGAGTAATTTTCTGATTTTTGAGTTTAATTTTACTTTTACTCTTACCATTCCAACTATTTCCACCATATTGCCATTTACGTCTTTGGTGTTTACATTGGTTTTTTCCATTTTACGTGTAACGTTTCTTTGCACATTGAGAACTTCCCAATTGCTAAAGGACATTAGTGTAACTCCGGAGCCACTGTCAATCTCCATTTTAATGTATTTCCCTTCGATGAGTATTGGCAGTTTGAATTTTGCTTCATTACATTTTTAATTTTTAATGCATGTATTAAACTTTCTTTTGTCTGAATTTTCTGGTTTTGGTTTACGACAGACTTTCGCTAGATGACCTTTCAATCCGCAATTTGTACAGTACACCTGGGTCTCTTTTTATGCGGACTTATTTAACATGATTTTGAAGTTACATGATTCCATGCTTCACTGGAAGTCGAACTTCGATAATGCGCTATTACTTTAAATAATAAATTTCGCGTATATTGAAAGTAATAGCACATTATTGGAATTCGACTTTCATCTTAGTAATTTCAATATTTTCAGTACTTTATAATAGTAAGATTTTATGCAATAATGAAATTAAAATCATGATTTCCACATTTTATGTATACACACATTAAATTTTACAAGATTATAATGTAAATTTGTTCAAACATTGTGCGTGTTAATTTTGCATTTTAAATAACATTCTGTTTTTACTTTTTAAAAAAGAACGTCAATTATTAATCATTTAGTGTCCGCAAGTTTATTTTTAATCAGTAATAGCAGTGAGCACAATTAAAATTGAAAATTAAAAAATTAAAGACAAATAAGAATTTAATTTTTAGTTGTTAGATTAATTACTAATTACGTTGTTACCAGAAAAACATTAACAACATGAGAGTGACATTGGCGCTAGTTGTATTTTCTCATGTGAAGAATCTGATTTTTTTACGAGTTTGCAAACGAACTTGTTTATCGGCAAATCGCGATAATAATTAAAATGTGTATTAAAAAATGTAAATTACTGTAAATTATTCATAAAAATAAATTGTTTTGAATAAAATTAAATATTATAGTTAAAAAAACTTTGTCTTGTGTCAATTTTTTTCAAATTTGAAAATTTTTATTAGTCATATTTTATTTCCTTTTTTTTTTTGCATGAATTTTAAAGTAATTTTACATTGGTGCTTTACTTTAACGCGATTTTAGAAAAATCTCAGTCCGTATTCCCCCTTTTTCAAGGTAAGTTACGTCTACTTTTGCACGATTTCGTTTGCACGTGTTTTCTGAGGAACCTATCTATCGCGTAAAACGAGACCCAGGTGTACGTTCGATTTTCTCTACAATTTCGAGCGATATGTCCCGGTTTGCCACAGCAATAACAGTTTGTGTTTTTATCATTTACATTTTGCTGTTTTGACATTTCATTTCCCTATACAATGGTTTTATTAATTGATTGGTAAAAGTTAACCGATGGCGTGGTATCCAGATATTCTTTAGCTTGGTTCATTACAAACTCGTATGCAATTCCTCTTTTAATGGCATCCTTGTAATTTAACTCCGAATCGGCTAGTAGTTGTTCATGGAATTTAGTGTCATATATGCCTCATAATAACTGCTCCAGCAGGGCCTCTTCTAAAAATTGTCCATAGACACAATTTTTTGCTAGTTCCCTTAGCACTGTGTCAAATTCTTTAAAAGTTTTAGCCTTCCTTTGCCATCAATTTCTAAAATGCAGTCTTGTGACATGTTTCAATGGGAGAGGGCAGAAGTGTGCTGTTAATTTTTGAACTATTTCAAGATATTGAAAAGTTTCAGGCTATGCTGGTTCACATAGACGGTTTACGATCTCGATCACTTTCATTCCAGAAAATCCTAGTAATGTAGCCACCTTTGTGGTTTTCCTTGATATTGTTAACAAGGAAAAATTTTCCCACGTGTTTAACGTATAGTGACCAGTTGGTAGGGTTCTCGACATCAAATTCACCTATTGACATTTGGAACATGGCAGCAATTGCTGATTATGTTTAATGTTTTCTTTTACAGGTTCTATCCTTGACTGCGCCAAATTAGTTTGGTTAACCGCCGAGGTTAATCAGTATTTATCGCCAACCTTTAAAACGTCCAACTGGTTCTGAACTAATTAATGTTCGCTCTACTTTACAATTAATTAATTAGTACTACTAGCAGATAGTTCCTGCGTAAGCTTTCAAGTTAATAAATCTGTATACATATATTTATAACATGCGAGCACGTAAGTATATTAGCAACAACGAATACTCCAACAATTATTATTGTTGTTTGTTCTAATAAGTTTACAGTCGATCTCTAGCAAATAATTATTTGACAACAAATGCGTTACCGAATACCTCATCAGCGAATGTATCCATTGTTCTGGGTAGTATCACATGTCAGGTTTTAATTAATATATCACAATGTTATTAAAGAATGGTGTGGAATTGCATTTGCATTCATTCAACCTTCTTGAAAAACAATGTTATACACATATCCATTGATCTTATCAACATATAACTGATTAAATTGGAAATGAAAACATCTTCTCCAGAAGAAAATAACAGTGCTTTTTTCCCAAGTCATAAAAACCTGGTGCATCTTGTGACTTAAATACTTTTTTATTATTATTACATGAGTATGTGGGTCAATTAAATAGATCTGTTAGTGTGAGAATTAGAGAATATTATAAAAATGCTTTAAATTAAATTTTGGATTATATCCATCTATATTTCACATTATTTAAATGCAGGCTATTTTTTTAATTTTTACTAAAATATCAAAAAAGTTAAAAAGCATATTATCAAACCGTGAAATTAATAAAATCCTTTATGCTGTTCTCTCATATAAATTATGATAAATAATAAAAATCACATACAGCAGCTTTCGGTGCACAGTTTCATGTTATTTTCAAATGTTAATTACCTATTTTAAGGTTAATGTGATGTGATACACTGTGACTTCTCCTTAAATGCAGTCAGGAATCTCTCACCAACTATGCCCAGAGAAACCTGTTAGCCACTCTACCCTCCCTTTCCTTTCCCCACCCTAAGTCTTCCCATAATCTGCTCCATCCCATTTCCCCAACCTAATCTTTGTCATGTCTTTATATCTAAATCCCCCTTATCTTTTTCCAAACCCAGCATAAAAACCAATAACCCACTTTCTGTATAATCACTTTGTTCATATTTATTCTTCCATAACTGCATTATTTGTACCCTTTCTGCTTTCAAGCATTTACATTCAATTAACAAATGCCTAATATTTTTTATGCCTTCCTTACACAATTTGCAGACTAATCCATCCATATTACATGTATATTCTTTTGTTGCTAAAGATGATGTGATGTGATGCACTGTGACTTCTCCTTAAATGGAATCGGGAATCTCTCAGCAACTATGCCCAAAAGAACCTGTTAGCCACTTTACCTTCCATTCTCCACTCTAAGTTTTCCCATATTCTGCTCCATCCCATTTCCACAACATAATCTTCGTCAACTCTATTGCCTTTATATCTAAATCCCCTTATCCATCTAGTGTTCTATAATGGAAGTAAAATAAAATGAAATATCAGTAAAATAGATATTAAAAAAGAGTAAGTGGATTTTTTAAAGATCAGGCAGTTTAATTTTTTTAAAAAAAAAAACATTTTTTTGTAGCATGGAGTCATCCTACTTAGTCTTTTCATCAATCTCTATCAAAAAAATTTGTAACTAATTAAGTAATAACAGTTGTTAAGTTTGTGTATTTTTTCATTTGTGATTGATTAAAATTCTAATAAAAAAGAAACAGTAAATGAAAAAAATATATAATATATACACATTGTCATTTATTATTTTATAAATTATCATGGTATCTCTTAAAGATCATTAGATTCAGTAAGAATGCATAAGAGTGAATCAAACCTTTGATTTTCACACTTCTATAGAAATTGTCTTATGTCTGTAGACCAGGGATGGGTAAATAGCAGCTCATGGGCCACATGTGGCCTGCTAAGAGTTTTTTTGTGACCTGCCAAGACAGTCAGAAAAATCTGCCTTGAACCGATATTTCCTTCCTGTGTGCAACCGAAGATTTATCTCATATTTTCCACTAGGATGGCCACAACAGTACGCATGCACAGTATAGATACGATGCACATTGCTTTTCCAGTTGATCTGGTTAATTTCAATTTTGTTTTTGCAACAGTAAATATATAAATTTCCAACTTTAGTGAAACCGTGAACCCTCCAAAAAAATGTAAAATCAGTGATTAAGGTTGTGTGTTTAATGAAGAATGGACAAGCAAATATTTCTTTGGTAATACAGTGAATAAAGCAGTGTGTTTATTGTGTCACGAAAAAAAGGTGCGGCCCTCCACTGACCTCCACTTCCACAAAGTGGCCCCGGAGCCAAAACAATTGCCCACCCCAATCAGTTGGGATCACCTGACCATCTAAATAATAAAAATAATAAAGTTGACTAAACAGTTATGGCTAGAAATACAGCTGCATCAGCTTTATTGCTTACATGATTTATCAGATGAAACAAATGAAATATTGGTACTATTATAAACAAGTAGCTTTGCTAATTGCTCAATAACCTTTGTGATAAATGCTGACCATTTAAAATATCTCTCAGAAACCACACCCAATCCTTTGACCAATGGTTTCATGCTTTGGCACTCCTCAGAGAGGCGCTAGGGTAGTTTCAGACACTAGATCTAAAAATACCAACCCAAATCCAGCATTTATCTAAGAGTTAACCATTGAGTAGAAAATCTGAAATTTTCAGACACGTAAAAGTCTTCAAACCCAGCTATCTAACTCAAATAGCTATATGGGGCTGACAGATCTTCAGCCAAACCATATATTAGAAGTCTTAGCAATATAACATCACTTAAGACTTAAAGCAAAAACTATAATAGTCAATAAAATATATATTAAAAAAGAGTCATATATCACATGACCCATCTGGTCATGTGATTTTAATTTTATTATTTAATTGTGAAGGAGACTTAGCTATGAAAAACTCAGATATATATATTGTAGTGCTTTATTCTTGCCTTATGATCAAATAGTTATCCAAGTTTTTAAATGGAATCAGCTGAAAAGGATAGACACAGCCTTGAAGGTGAATAAACTGCATTCAATTTAATTTGTTAGTGAAGATCAACATTGACTCTTCATACATTGTATATGATTATATTCTTAGATGATTATATATGGATTGCTCTCTTTTTTCCCAGTTGAGCACCATTCAGTTCATACATTTCGCTTCTTAACTTTTTATTTTGATTAGTTATAAAAATCCCAGTAATTTAACAGTAATATTGTTTTAATTATCACTATTAAAAATGGAAACATTTTTTTTACCTTTCTTGATTTACTAACATCCATTAAGATTTGAAATATCAGGCACTCTTATACATAGGAGATTTGAACTCAGACATTCAAGCCCTTTCACTATCCACACTATCTCAAACTACTGATACACATGACCACAAACATGAAGAAAATATCAATAATCACCAATAAACGTATTTAGTGCTAAAGCAGCACTCATCAGTTGATCCAGATTACCATTTCCCATACATATATATATAATCAGAGCTCAGTTTATATTAAGATAGCAAATCCTCACACTTTAATGAACATTAAAAATGGGCTTGAAAGTCTGAGTTCAAATCCCCTATATTAACATCCATTACCAACTAGCTCAATGAAGAATCTTATTTGTATCATCAACATATTATACAACATATATTCTAATCTAATCAACATAACATGAAATTCTTTTTTAAGATTTTCGACCATGAATTTTACTCTTAAAGTAAGAAATAAAAAATAACTTTATGTGTCTGATTATTGCAATAAATTTATTGTCTATTATCCAGGTATATTTTAAATATAGGTTGTAGCAACTTCTAATTGACAATGTCATTCAATATTCATACTATTTAGTGATTACGTCATATAATATTTATTCTATGAAGATTTATTATCCAATCCCAAAGTATTGCAGTCCAGACTTAATTTTTAAATTGTTCTTTTTAATAAATAATTTACTCTTTAATTTCCTACGTGAAATCTTTAACCTATACTATCATTTATCTTCATTTACAATTTCACATTACTACATTAAAATGTTCGGTTCTTTATTTAACTCAGTATTTTTGTTACTATAGTGTATAGCAGGGATCGGCAACCTAGGGCAGACACGTCACACAGAAGAATTACAATGGTACTCCGAATTCGAAATAGTAAAAAATTATATTTTAATTAAAGCGGACACGTTTGCGCCATCACCTGTTTTGCATATGCGGCTCACATATAAATGGAAACCATAACTCAGTTTAAACCACTAAACATCACATGATCACCTTTTCTTATGCTCATTCATAACTGATTACTCTGGTTTCCACTGGTGGCACTACTGTATAGAGAGTTTTTCCTGTTTTCATGACTCAGTTTAATTTTTTTTTTTTTTTAAAGTGTCATAGCATCGGCCGGGACGCGAACCCGCAACCCGGGCAACTGCTTGTAAGGCAGTCGCGCTGACCTCTCGACCACCAACGCAAGACGACTCAGTTTAATTTACTAATTATTTTTCACAAAAAACATACTCGATCTTTACTATTTTCAATAAAGATAAGAGTTAAGTGGGATGGAATTTTTTTTTTCCAGGGAGGATTAATTTTGTCTGGATTTTTTTGTTTTTGTTTTTAAAGTAAATTTACATTCAAGCAGAATATTATATCGATTAATTCATTTGAAAAACATCTATTCATAATTATATAATACATTTTAGATTAGATAGTGATAGTTGGGTTAACCGTCAACGAAGTCTGCAAAATTCTTCATACAGTAGTGCCACTCAGTGCAAGCCAGAGTAATCAATGGATGCCAGAAGGCTTGTGCATAAAATTCCTATCTAGTGCATACTCGTCCAATATCCCCAGACTAGTTACTAACTTGTGGTTTTCATCAATGAGGAGCCTTGGATCTGAGAACACTGCACATAGATTTTAGGATCTAATGCAATCCTCCAGCAGTCACCTTTTATCTCTACTTAACTACAAAACTATGAGAATGAAATTGAAAACACAATAATATTTTCAATTTAAGCTCAATAGCTTATATAGTCGTATGGGTCTGAACTTAGTTTAGAACCCATACATTTTGGTGTCTTTGGCTCTTTAACAACCATAGCTACTACTGTCCTATTAGGTAGGATTAGTATTAAACCACTAAACATCACATGATCACCATCTCTTATGCTAGCACATAACTTATTAAACAGGCAAAACTCTCCATACAGTAGTGCCACCCTGTGCCAACCAGTGTAATCATTGGATGCCATAAGGTTTGTGCATAAAATCCCCATCTAGTACCCATATGCATCTGGTGCACCACATAGCATAGAAAACAAAGACATTGGGATGTATATTCGAAAAATGATCGTTACCAAATTATTTAAATATATATTTAATATTTATTATTAAATATGACTGGTATTTCTGCCCTGATCTGGTCAAAACTGAGACATGAAAAAAATTTGAGATTGGGTTTCAGACTCTCTTTTACAAAGACTACAGCAATATTACTATTGATTGAATCTGTCTTTTATACTTGTAAAAAATATTTGGTAGGTAATGCTTCTAAGTTAAACTTAAACAAGAAAATCAAAGAACTTAGGCTCAAGTGACCAATATCTAAATTTGTGACATTGTTTGTATAAACAAATATAGACTTTTTGTGTAATTTGTGTGGCTGAGTAAAGTAATAAATACACTCCCCAATATTGATACTTACTCTTTGGAGGAATGTAGACAAGATTCTGTATTTATAGGGCTAAGTCTCTAATAGCCTTTAAATATCCTGTAAGTGGAGGTGCTTTATCTATATGAGTGATTTTAAATGCTACTTCCAGGTAAGGAAACATCTCAGTACATCTTGAGATGATATTGTGATTTTTGTATTTCAAATACTTTTATTGGATGTAGACCCAGGTCATTGCTTGCCAATGTACACTGGTGTTTTCTGATTGAGAATTTGAAATCCTTCTACTTCAGAGAAGTTTTCTCAGTAGTGTATAATTAAGGTTAATAAATTTCTTTGTAAATTTTATTATTAGCATATAGGGAGAGATAAGCTTTTGTTAGAGAATTGATTATGTGCTCTATTTGACAAAAATTCTACCAGAATAAATAATCTAATGGAATAAAATATTGAAATATATATATTTTTTCAAACAAAAAAAGAAAAATCATATCTAAATCAATTAATTATAATCTTGTTACTGCAAAAAAATTAAGTTAACATTCTAAAAAAAATGACCACAGTTATAGACATGTGAAACATAAATAAAATTACCTAGATTATAGAATGTATATATCTAATGGAAAATGTATTATTACTATTATAAGTGAAATTTCAAGCAACCTTGTAGGTCATCTTCATAAGTATTTACAAACAAATTATAGTAGTAGTAATAATTTAGTTCAGTGAAAATAATGTTTAGTGTCATCTTTATAATTTACGGTTATTTATAAATGGGAAATAATATGGGGATGTTATGAAGATTTTTAACAAATCAATGTGAATGTAAATTTATAGAGAGATTATATTTTAAGCTCAAAATAGTAACATTATGTTGAGATATCATAATTTATGTGAATACATTTTTTTCTCATCATTAGTTTTATTTAAATGTATTTTTACATTTATTTATTTTATATGTTTAAGGGTGTACATATATATAAGAGTTTACATTTCGAAAACTAATTTTGGTTAGATCTTTTATTATTGTGATGAAATCCAACTGAATCCAGGAACATAAATAAGAAATGATGTAAAATAATGATAGGCTTGATGTCCAAAATTCTAATATATACATTTATTACTCATACCTAAATATAAATTGCATTTACATCATAAATAAATCAAGAAGCTATCAGGTTTAGTATGTGGTAGTGTTTATTTATGCTAAGTGGTTGTACAAATAAGGATATTGTCACAGTAGATACTGTTACATAAATGGACCACTGAATGGCTTGAAATGTCCTACTAGCATGACATGCATGATAACTTAATGCCCTATCTCTCTACTTCCACTACATAATTGGATGCCCAACATGAGACCTGAATAAATACGTAAATAGAGACTTATAAAGAACAATTACTATAGTGATGGAAGGTGAGGGAATGAGTGAAAATATTAAAGATGAAAATAAATGAGAGCTGAAAGATTAAAATGGAAATTATAGGGTAGATCTATATGGTAATTAAAAGAAAAATGTATTAAATATTTTATACACCATATGGTAATAATGATGATCATAGCCCATATTCCAATTTGGTGAAGATATATGAAAAACATCTAAAGGAATTATAGATTATATTTCATGATTCATCAACAATTTACAAACAGAATATGTTAAATTGAGATTATGGATCTCATCAGCTAATAGTTTAATTTGCAATCAGAATATACCAAATAACTTCCTGGAGTATCTTTTTCTTTTACAGAAGAGTTCATATGATGAAGTGATACTCATATGTTATAATGTCCTAATTCAGTCCCTATTAATATAGGAACACATCCACATTTATAAATATTAGAAAAATTAGAACACTAGCAGTTCTCCATCATTATTTTACCATCACCTATTGTAAATCGTAGCTTTCAGTGAATCACATGATGTTGTGTTGATAAGAATTATAAAAAAATGTTCTGAATTTCTAACATATCTGTATTATAGTTACTGATAAAGAAGTGTACTTTAATAGAAGAATGTTTTATAAGTAATGGCACGATAGAAATATTTTCCTTTAAAAAAATGTATGGTAGTTGAATATTTTGTCTTGTTTGCCAGGTTTTTTTAAAATTATTTATTGTATTGCTAAGTAATAATATGCTGATGTATTGTGGTGAAACTTTTTTAGGTAATAATTTGTAGGTTTTTTTTATATATTCTAATTTGCAGACTTAGTGCTTTCAGAGCCCTTGTTGCTCCATATTCATAGTCTTTTCAGATTATTAGTTATATGCAAATGTATGCAAATTGCCTCCTATACCATTCATTTTTTAGAAATGGTGAAATGAGTGTCTCTTCTATTTATTGATTTGGCATCGCTGGTGATGAAACCAGCTTCCTTAATTTTCCTCTTGATATCGTTTCTTTCCGTGCATAAAATGTCAGACATAACACACTTTATGAAGGTGATCATTATGCCAGCCAATCATTAATGTTGATTATCTGAAAGAAACAAGGTGATCATTATGCCAGCCAATCATTAGTATTGATTATCTGAAAAAAAAAAAACAAGATTTTATTATGTGAGCACAAGTTCTGAAAATTGAATGTTCAATTTCTTATCACTGGCTGAACAAATCTTACTTTAAATGAATATTATGTATGTATATAACCACTAAAACATCACATGATCATCATTTTCTATGCGTACACAAGCTGTTAAAGCAATAGCAAACTTTCCATATAGTAGTGGCACCTAGCGCAAGCATCAAATCCTAAGATCTAAGTGCAGTGCTTTCAAATCCAAGGTGCCTCATTGATAAAAACCACAAACTAGAAACTAGTCTGGGGATATTGGATAAGTAGGCACTAGATAGGAATTATATGCACAAACCTTATCCATTGATTACTTTGGTTGGCACAGGGTGGCACTACTGTATGGAGAGTGTGCTACGGTATTATGCATATATAAAGACATAATAAAAGAAAGATAACAATTTTTAATACATTATGTTTTTTTACATCTATAAATAATGATACTTACCATCTTCTTCTTCTTCTTCTCCTGGTTTATCTTCCGCAACAATGTCATCAATCTATATATATATAATATTTAAATACAAGTATATTGTCTATACTGAACTTAATGTAATTAGAAAGGGTTTGAAGTCATACCTTCAATCTTTTTCAGACTTTTAAGTTTGAACATCTGAATTCAAAATCCTTTTAGTTATATATATATATAGTGTCTATATAAATATATTGGACCATATATAAATCTGGGATTTCACTTTTATTGTTATGAGTTTGCCTTGACAACAGTTTGAAATTGTTGATTATTATTGAGATTATCTATGTGTTGAGTGTTTTTTAATGATTACTTACAAACCCACTTAGCCTCAAGCATTATTGCACTTATTATTTAAGTAATACTTTAGGCATCATTTGAAAATTGTAATTGCAGTTTATAATGTTGTAACTGACTATTAGTCCACATTCAAAACAGGTTATATTTACTTGTTTAAAGAGGTTTATTTAAACTTCTTTGTATCAATAATTTCAATTTCTGTAGTCAAGTTGCAATCTTTGTGTCTATATAAAGATATTGGACCATAAATAAAAGCAAGATTACACCTTTATTGTTAAAAGGAGGTTGCCTTGACAGCAGATTGTTGATTGTTATTGTCTATGAGTTGACTGATTTTTAATGATATATTTTTACTATGCACGAAAGCTCCCAGAAATAATACTATGAATTCATCATTTAATCATGAAAATATTAAAATTAATATATATATATTTAAATAAAACAATCCACTAGAATAAAACTACAAAATTTTAAAAAATGCCTATATACAATTGAAGATTAATATCCTTTGCTATAGCCAGCTTCGGCATATTCCGCCATCTTAAGTAGCAATACGTTAATATTTAAATATTATTAAACTCTCACACCAGTAATGCTTCCATGTGAATTACCTACTTTCCATAAATTGTGAATATTAACACAATTACACTGTTATTCAATACATTATCCGTACTATTTATAAAATGGGACTCCTTAATTTTTCTTTTCTTCAAATCATTTTCCATATGCAAAATAAAAACTCTATCAAAGCAGAATTCTTCATTACAATTCATGTATGTTCTGCAAAAAGAGATTTATACCTATCTGCAGAACAATGCAGAGTTGTTCTGCAGATAGGTATAAATCTGTTTTTGCAGAACATGCAGTGATTTGTAATGGAGAATTCTGCTTTGATAGAGTTTTTATTTTGCATATGGAAAATGATTTGAAGAAAAGAAAAATTAAGGAGTCATATTTTATAAATAGTACGGATAATGTATTGAATAACAGTGTAATTGTGTTAATATTCACAATTTATGGAAAGTAGGTAATTCACATGGGAGCATTACTGGTGTGAGAGTTTAATAATATTTAAATATTAACGTATTGCTACTTAAGATGGCGGAATATGCCGAAGCTGGCTATAGCAAAGGATATTAATCTTCAATTTTATATAGGCATTTTAAAAAATGTTGTAGTTTTATTCTAGTGGATTGTTTTATTATACTTATATTATTTGATATTATATATATATATAAATGCAGGTACAGTTTATGTCCCTGAAGTTTAGATGTAACTATAGGGGATTTGAACGCAGACTTTCAAGCTCCCTTCAACTATATGATACAACTGATACACATGATCACACACATGTGAAAAAGATAAATGATTTTCAATATACATAATTTCTGCTGAACAAGCACTTATTATCTAGATCATCAATCTCCCATATATATATATATATAATCAATGCTGGTTTATATTAATATATCAAATCTACAAACTTTAATGGACAGGCTTCAATCTACTCCATCTTCCAACTCTTCATCCATCCATGCCATTGAAAATCTTATAATGGAATGCACAATTTTCTTGATGATGCCCATATTAGTCAAAGAGAGCTTGAAAGTCTGGGTTCAAATCCCTTATAATTATATATATATTATCTTTTCAACATATATGTATTTAAGTGTATCAGTGTTATTAAATAGAGTGGAGAGTGGTGGGTCATGTGAAAGTCTGTGCTCATATACCCTATATATAACAGCATCATGTATTCAATTTTAAAAATACAAAAAATATTTACACAAAGCAGTCCACTGAACTGTTGAGTTAAAACAATTAAAAAATTTAATAATAACAATGCTGATAAGTTAATTAATAAATAGGAATACTGTATATCTAAAATCTAACTCGTGTCATCATTTTATCCATTATTATTAATAATGACTCTTAAATTTATGCATACCATGATCCAGAAGATAAAAAAGTTATAAATAAAAATGAGAAAAAAATTAAAAAATATTTTTAATGCTGATTATACGAACTAATCCATAAACCATGAATATGACCACAATAAGTCAACTAAAACATTATATGATCACCATTTCTTATGCTTACACAAACTGTTAATATAGTAGCAAATTCCATACAGTAGTGCCAACCAGTAATCAATGCATGCAAGAAGGCTTGCACTGGATAGCACTATTTGATGGGCAGTTTGCTATTGTTTAAGAAGCTTGTGTAAGCATAGAAAATGGTATCATGTGATGTTTTAGTAGTTTTATATCAGCCCTGTTCATAGGATGATGGTGAATGTGGTTTTTAAAGAACAAAAGACCAAAATGTATAGATACTTAACTGGATTCAGATCTATATGACTATACAAGCAAATGAGTTTGGATTGAAAACAGTATTGTATTTTCTTCTTCGGCTCATAGCTTTATAGTTAACTAAATAGTTAAAAAGTGGCTGCTGGAGGATTGTATTAGATCCTAAGATCTAGTTGCAGTGCTCTCTGATCTAAAATTCCTCACTGATAAAAGCTGCAAAATGGAAACTAGCCTTATGATATTAGATGTCTAGATACTAGATAGGGATTTTATGCACAAATCTTCTTGCATCTATTAATTACTAAGGCTTGTACTAGGTGGCACTACTGTATGGATAGTTTGCAATTGTTTAATAAGTAAACTACTAATCATGCTCCATTTGCAGCAAAATATGATAAATAAATATTAGTAAGTCAAAGAAATGAGTAAAATACATTGAAGAATTGGCAGGGAAAAGCAATTCCATTAATGACCAAAATTGACATTTTTTTTTTTAGTTTTCTCAATTGGGAATTAATCCAGGAATTTTCGATTTGAATCCATTCTTCTCATCATTATACCAATGGAATATTTTCCATATTTAGTTTCATTACTAATGTTTATAAAACCATACCTATCATAATAACTCTTCATTTGTAAATAGATCTCTGTTATGAATATGTATGTTTATATTTTCTTACACACACACACACATATATATATATATATGTAGAAACTTTTAGACAGAAAAAATTACAAGTAAAAATATTTAAGAACTTTTAAAGATACATTCTTTTAAATAGAAATTAAAAGTTATAGTTTAATTAGATAGATCAAATTCAAAAATAAACAATGGTCTAATTAGTGCAGTAGAAATATCGTTAAACAAATGAAACAATTAAAAGGAATGCAAGTAGATTATTTTAGATAATGACAATCTACAAAAATAATTATTTAATTAAAGGCAAAAAATAATAATTAATTGTCTGTATAAAGCATAAGGAAATAATCACCTGAGTGGATGTGCAGAGGACCAGACAATTATAGCTGGGACTGGAAAACAATGACCTGCCTGAGTATGAAGCAATCGAAGAAGACTTCACTTGATTATTGGAGATCCATCTGTGTAGACAGATATATATTCAAGCAGAATGTTTCCTTATCCACAGTGATTTCAAGTGCGGGGGAATTGGCCTCTGAATGTGACAAGAGTCAGTTAGGACTCATTAAAGGTCATACCAATCTTTATTATTATTTGTTATATTTTCGGGTCATTTGATGTAATAATTGTATATATATAAATAGTTAAACATTTAAGTGATCATATAATTAAAGTTACTTAATATTAACCAATAGTTATTATTTGCACCCATGGAAGTGTTATATATATTGTAACCCAGTGCTTTTGGCACTTGGTTTTATTCGGCATTATTTCTGCAAGAAATCAATGCTATTCTTTAAGAAAAATAAAAAGATAAAATAACAATAGTAATAATTGGTTAATAAAGTGTGCTATTCACTCACCTAGGCATGGTTTGGGTGAATAACTAATAGATTTAGTAATGCAATATCATGTTTTTAAAAGAATATGAATAATTTAATTAAGATATTATTAATTTAGAGCAAATTAATATAATATAAAACAAATATCATAAACAGTAGTTCATTTTGGATGGGTAGAGAAGAAAAGAAAAGATAAATGTCTTATCATAAGGAACAGTAACTTCTGGTAAATCCATTTGTAGAAAATAATTTATAAAGAATTATAAATCACTGATAATTATTGTTAATTAAATGTATTTATTATTTTCATTGTCAAATTACTTTGTAATAAAAAAAATACTGAAAACTATATGATTGTAATAAGTTTTTCCTTTTTTTTGTTTATGTTATAATCAAATGATTATTAATTTTTTTCTGGAAAAGGTCGCTAAAGTTCCAAAAGAATGACCAATTTCATAATCAAAATCGTTTTTTTTTTTTAAAATCTTCTGCCATCAATTTTCAAGGAGAGAACAGTGCTGAAATTTAGTAACGCAACTTTTGTTTTAATTTTGCAGAAATAAATGTATAATCAAAGGAAAACTCTAATCATATAATGCTTTGCTGAACCATTTGGTAAGATATCTTGTTCTTTGCCGTCTATCTATTTAAAAACTTTCTACATTTAAAAATTTATTGCTTCACAGGAAAGTTAAAGTTTTCAACAAAGTTAAAATGAGAGAATTAACTAAAAGAATCTGGAAAAAACTTATTGTGTATAAATTAGGGAAAACAAATTATTTCCAAGTGGGAAATAATTATGTAGTAACTTTATATCACTTATTAACATTTTCTTGGTATAAAAAAAAAAAATAATAATTGAAAGAAATATTAAGAAGCAAAGGAAGATGAACTTGACACATTTTTTAGCGCTATTTCTAAGTATCTCGTCTGCCTTTACAAATAATGCCATTATATACATTAAAATATGTTTTTATTCACCAAGAATTGTCTAAAAATAATAATAATAATAATTAATAATCATCATAATACTAAACTATACACCTGCATTTTTTTTTTAAATAAAAAAAAAACTTTCTTGAAGTAAATATAAGAAAAAAAAATTATATACGTGCATTCTTACGGGGAAGTTACTATTAGAAATTAAAATTCTTAGAGTATGAACGAAAATCAAATCTCTTAGTGACTTAATAATAAAATTAAATGATATATTGTATTATACACCAGTTGGAATTATTAAAACGTCAAGTACGATATAAATCGACTGCAGTTATCATAATAATCTCGCGGAAAAGTGCGCATTTTCGTCCATAAGTAAGCTAACTAATAATTATACGTGTAGTCAATAAAAAAAAAAAATTGTGTATGTTTATCGTCTATGGTAAAATATTCGTCTATGTTAGAATATTTGTTTTTTTGTTTTTTTTTTCTCTTGGATCCCAAAATTTTAGTAGTTTAATTCAAGTGAGAATTAATTTTCGGTTCTGCTATATTTTTCTTTACCTGATTTATTAGAAGCACTAAATAAAAGAAAACTTTTCATTAAAGAAAAAAAATGCTTACTTTAAAATGCTTCATAAAATGAGACTGGATGAAACTCTTCACCTGGACAAACCATTCACAGAAAAATATTTTGCTAATGAGATAATAGGCATTTGTTAATTAATGATTTTTTTTTGAAAAACTAATTGGTAAAATTATATGTTTTTTTTTTATATCAACATAGGTTAAAGTCTGTATCGGTCAAGTAACATTTTAATGATCTTGTAATGACAAAGGTATGTCTTACTATAATTATTTTGGGTTAAGTTTATATTTAATACGAAGAAAAATCTATAAAATATGTTTTATATTATTACATGCAATTGTAGATATAAACTTTGTATGTTAGGTATGTAAAAGAAAAATATTTTAGATATTTAACGGGTAAAATAAATATTGAAAATTATCAGAAGTAACTGAAAAAAAAAAAAAATGCTATAACAAGATATTTCTTGTTTAAAGTTTGAACCGAATTTATACTATATTAATTAAGGAATTTAGTCCCAGTTATTCTTTATTTGGTTTAAGATAGCATGCTACCAATTACCTTTTCAATATTCCTTCATTAAAATTATTATTCTTTTCTCCTGTCATGTCCATTGGTTTCAGATATTGATCAAAATATACATTGCAACATAGGTTTATTACGATTAGTGTGTTTTCTTATCTTGCCTAAATATAGCATTGGTATATGCTTAATATCAGCATAGGTAATACTTATAATGTATTTATTTTGTGGGATGAAAATGATCTCCCCAAAAGCTTTATTTTCCATGAGAAGAATAGTTTAAATATAATGTTAGGGTATGTTTCATAGCCCATGTGATCGATTCTCATGAATAGAACGATCAAGAGTTTATATAGCATTTGGGATGCTTAATTTGTTTAAATCCCGGGAGAGGATTATACTTGGTGTGTGTTCATTTTATGCCTGAGTAAGAGGCAAGAAACCACCAAAATACTTTAGTGTAGTAGTTTACTCTGCAGACATTCGTTGTTATTCTGCATTCCTCATGTGAATATAAAGATAGTTCCACCATGGAAAATGGTGATTATTGTGCTTTGTTTTAAAAGTTAGGGCAAGGATAAAGGTTATATTGGAGGTGTTAGTTCCTCAAGGTGCACTTTAGTATCAATAGTGCGTTAGTAACTGAGATCAATATCTGTATTGTGCTGCTGAATCTTGCTAGTAGTTGACAAGCAAATCAATGGAGAAAGTAAGTTAAAATTGCGTAATTTCAAACGCTTATTTGCTGGAGGAATATTCAAACGCAATGTTTAATGTTAGTTAATAATTAAGTAATATTCATAGTTTAAATTACACTTATGAATAAAATATGTATTGTAACTTATGTTGGCATTAAGTTAAATGTAAGATGGTAAGTGCGACTTCTGATAACTGGCCCATAATTAGAATAGGTTGTCCAATTAAAAACCATAACTTAATTAAATGTATTAGAAATAAATTTAGTATTTTGCGTATTTCATAGGATTGTATTAATCTTTTAAAAACAAAAATAGTTAGTCAATAACTTTAAATAAAAGCTTATAGAAAGTTTACCAAACTTATAAAGTAATGTATTGGGAAATGAGATGTACTTTGTAGTTAGTCAATTCGCATGATTGCAAACAGGTGAAGTTGTAATTTTAATCTATACCTAAACAATAGACAAATTAAAGTTGGTTTATGTTTTGTATCAGTGTGAGATTATTTAATAAATTTGTATATTTTTTTTGTAATAGTAATAAATTATAGTCTTGTCAATATTTGTTGTAGATTCATTTTTTTTTTGTATGCTAAATATAAGTGTGTTTGCACAATATTTGCAAAACCTTTCTCGAGTCCGAAATCATTTCAAACTCTCAAAAACTTAATATACCAGATAGACAAATTTAAGCAGATCGGAAGATTTCATTTCATTTTATTTTAATGAGAATTATTTGTGGAATTGCAAACTTCGGACTAAACATTTTATAAGTGTAAAAATGAATTTATTTCCAAGTCATTAACTCTGATTGCACATTATTACATTCACATTTTAGTTAAATTGTCTAAGTAATGAGTCTTAGTTAATTTATTGTGTTGTCATGGATGATGGAAGGACACAAAAAGCACCCTTGTCTTTTTATTATTCTGGCTGAGATTCTGGACAAAGGGGCTGTATTATTCAAAATTGTATGTCATTATTGAGTATAATTATCACCTCTTTAAATGATATAGTAGTTGATATGAGATATGAAGATACATTGAATTTGAAGTAAGGTAAATGTTTCCTATAGCCAACCAGAATGCCAATCATATGTATCAGCACAGTACTGTTGAGCATTTTCCTAAATTAAACAAAGAAACCCTGAGATTATTATTGTCATTATAATTATTCTTTAATTAATAAGTGATCAATTATTATGGATATTACAATTGTGGCATGGCTTAAAAGAGTTTAACTTATAATTGTGCTATCTGAAAAGTATTTTCCGATCATATTGGCAAATGATTTACATAATGTGAATATATTTTTTTACTTTGGTAACATTAACAAGAACATGAAAAGTTATCATCATTGGTGAAAAGTGAAAATACTTATAGCTCAGAGAATGTGTTTTTGATAAAGAGAGGATGTTATTTTATTCTAAATTTTTTTAATGAGGGAATAATGACAGTTTTTTTTTTTTTTTTAATCTTCCCAAGATATTTATTTTACTAATAATAATTTGTTTTAGGATTTAATTTCTTTCTTTGTCTTAACTGCATATTTCTGCAGCTGAATCTTCTTATAACTAACCGACCACTGAGCTAGGCTGAATATGCACATTGGTGAGTTTGCAGATCACCGAGAATATACTTTATTAGGTTAGAAAATGAGATGCCTAATTATAGAGGCGATTGATGTATTGAGCTTAAACTACATCTAGATTCGTTAATACTAATTACTATATGAGTGACTATATAGTTAGAGTTAATAATTTTATATAATTTAGTAGGTTAGAAATGACCGACGACCGATGGTGGCTATGTATGATCACCATGATAATGTTTATTAATTCATTTCATTAGGTTAGAATATATATTATATTTAATGTTTTCACGGTTGTACAATGTAGATAAAATAATTTTGGGGGTAAAATCATGTGTTATTTTTTATTATATACTGATATTTCGATGAACTAGCACCTGCCATTGTCAAGGTAAACTCTTGAAAGAAAATTTGTTCGATCTCAAAGTGTAACGTGACTGAGCGCGAGATGAAGCATGAGAATCAGTTTGAAATAGTTTAGTACTCAGAATTAGTTTCACCACCCCTTAATGCTTGCTAATTTGGAGAGATATGATTTGAGAACCATGAGAGAGTCAAATCGAAATATTAAAGAGACCTACTTGTTTAAATAGGGCTGATGAAGCACAACGTATTCCAGCCATATGGAAACCTCTCATTTTATTTATGTCTTCTAATATTGACTTTAAATTAATAGGTAGTAAAACTAAGAGAAATATACATTTTGATAAACCTCATATTCTGAATATTAAACTATTTCAAACTAATTCTCATGCTTCATCTCGCACTCAGTCACGTTACAGTTTGAGATCGAACAAATTTTCTTTCAAGAGTTTACCTTGACAACGGCAGATTCTAGTTCATCAAAATATTGGTATATAATAAAAAATAGCACACAATTTTACCAAAAAAATCATTTATATATATATATATGCACTCATGGTAGTGCATTCTCTAACAACTAGACTTAGTAATCTCCATGCTTATAAACTTATGAAAATATAAAATAAACAAATAAACTTTTATATTAAAGCAGGAAAAAATGCATGCATATGAAAAATTTGCTTTTAAAGTTTATAAGAATTAAATTAAAAAAAAACAACTATCAAATTGTTATGGTTTTATTTTTAAATTGGTGAATAAATAAATATATATGATAAGTTTTTAAAAATATTGGTATTTAAATATAATCAGTAGTGGGTAGTCCATGGATACTGTAGCACTGCAGCACCCTGCAATACCCCCAGAAAAATTAATTATTAAATTTGTGCTTGAATATATCAATAATATAACAATCATTCAATACTTTGCATAATTATGTAAATGCAACTAATTAAATTAAATTTTAAAATCTTTTTTTAAGTGATGTTTGAGATTCTATTCAAAAACAGTGCTAATTATGACAGTACCAGACATTATTTTCAATCATTTGCTTTTCTCAATGCGTGTAACTAACACCATTGGAACTGCTTGCTGCTGCAGTGTTAATAGTTATTTGAGTATGATATGTTTATCTATTCTGGTTTCTCTTCAGAGCAAATAAATTTTTATTGCTTCATTTAGGATGTGCAATAAAATATTGTTTTTTTTTTGTAATTAACATTTATAAATTAATATATAAATATTTGTAACAGAAAAATATAACAAGATAATAAGCGAAATATTATTTTACATATTTATCATGAAGGGTGTTGGTTTTAACTATAATATATATTCCCAATTGTCATTGCATGAAAAAATTGAAATAAAAAGTAAAGATCAATCTACTCCAGATATTATTATTTCTCAAACAGCAGCCAGTAAAAACAAAAAATATATTAGATCTTTTAACAATGATTGGTACGGGAAAACAATATGGCTGCGTAGTTGTGAAATTAGAAATGTTATTAAAACAGGCAAAACTCTCCATATGGTAGTGCCACTCAGTGCCAACCAGAGTAATCAATGAATGCCAGAGGGCATGTGCATAAAATCCCCACCTAGTGCCTACTCATCCAATATCCCCAGACTAGTTTCTGGCTTTTTGGCCTTCATCAGGAGTTTTGGATCTGAGAGCATTGCACCTAGATCTTAGGATCTAATGCAACTCTCTAGCAGCCACCTTTTATCTCTACTTAACTACAAAACTATGAGAATAAAATTGAAAACACAATATTTTCAATTTAAGCTCAATAGCTTATATAGTCATATGAGTTTGAACCCAGTTCAGTACCCATACATTTTGGTGTCTTTGGTTCTTTAACAACCATAGCCACCACTATACTATTAGGCAGGATTGGTGTTAAATCACAAAACATCACATGATCACTATTTCCTATGCTAGCACATAACTGTTTTAATAACAGTTATGTTCTAGCATAGGAAATAGTGATCATGTGATGTTTAGTGAAATTAGAAATGCACTGTTTTGTTTTCCTTGATTACTTTTTGGCAGTTTACAGGCTGCCACTGAATATAATGTTTAGTGTGTGTGTGCTTATTCTTAATTAGAATAATTAAGGCTATATAACATTACTTCAGCTTCTTCCTCCTCTTCTATATCTTCTTCTTTCAAATCAGCTTCTGCAATAAAATAATTTCTTTCTGTACCTAAAATTTTACCCCAGAACCGAACACTCTGAAGATTATGGGACTCTAAAAGCAACTTGAGGGATAAAAATAATCTAAATAATTCCTCTTTGGATAAACAGATTCCAGCTTGCTCAAAGAAAAAAAATTGTTCCATAAGGTTTTTAAGTGGTAACTCTATTTCTTCATCCTCTGAAACAATTTCCGGTTCTTCATCAACATGTAAAAGCTAAAAAAAAAAAAATGCGATAAAATTTATTGCAAAGATATTTCTCTATATTTTTTATAATATAAAGACTTTAAAATGTCAAAGATTCTCCTAAATACTATGACATCTTGTGAAAAAAATATAAAGTCTGAACTTCAAACAGCCTGATCACAAGATGTCATTGCTGGAAAATCTTAACATTTGTGAGAATGATTGACATTTTATATTTGAATTTTCAGCTAACAATATGCACCGAGACTTTAAATATATTTTACATGTCAAATTACATGGGAATTCATGGAATGTATCTGCACAAACTTGATAGGCTAAGCACAAACTATTTGTACAGGATGACCAAAAAATATATGGTTATTTTCATGAATTAAATTTTATAATGTCATAACAAAGAAAAAATGTTAGGCTAAAATATGCACTAATGTAAGTGTTTTAATTCACTTTTGTTAATATTGTTGCATATTCTGCCTAAATATTCAGTAAATATTTGATAATATTGTAGCATCGACTTTACTTTTTAAGCATCTCCACAAAAAAATTCATCATTATTAAACCCAGACAACATAAAGAACACTCAACATTTTTCTTCATACAATCTATTTAGTAAAACATCCAGATAAGACTAACATCATGATGGTAGTAAAAAGATACGTCATCTTATAAAAAATAAATTTTGGCAACATCTGCAAATAGTTCATGAATGATTTCTAAGAGATGTTGGCATATGGTAGCAACAGTGACATGTTTTTATAGACATCCTGTGTATATGATATAATATATATAATATAAATAAAATGTTCGCTAATTAGAACAAAATTGTAATCATAATAAAAGTAATAACTATAACGGTATTACGGTTATATTTATTATTTTGATTATAATCTATATATATATATTACAAAAAATCAAGTAATATGTCACATGATCTAATTTAACAAGCTGGTATTACAAATGTTATATAATGAGCTTGCAAATAGCTCTTAACAAGCTTTTCAGAATATCCCCCTTGGACCAGTTTCTGCTACTGGCTTCCTCAGTGAGGTACTAGGATATTCAAGCATTAGATTTAAAATACCAAGCCAAGTGCAATACTTTATCTAATAGATAACTATTAAGAAGAAAATCTGAAAATTTCAGAGATCCACGTCTTCCAATCCAGCTATCTTGTTAAATTAGGTCATGTGACATGTGACTTGATTTCTTTGTAATTTTATTTTTTGTTATTAAGGCTTTGATGACTTCATATTGCTAATGCTATAATATATGGTGTATCTGAACTTGGTTCAGTTCCATATGGTTATTTAAGCTAGATAGCTGGATTGGAAGACATATGGATGTTGAAAATTTCAGAAGTTCTACTTAATAGTTATCCATTAGATAAAATGCTGGGCTTGGCCTGGTATTTTTAATCTGATGCTTGAATATCCTAGAACCTCACTGAGAAATCCAGTAGCAGAAACTGATCTAAGGTTGGGGATATTCTGAAAAGCTTGTTAAGAGTTATGTGCAAGCTCATTCTGTAATATACATCAGGCTCTCTTTTCTCTTAACCTCAATTTAGAGGCCTATCTTAAGCATTTTGGAGAGAAAGCATGAAGATTGTAAATCAATCATATTATTTTATTAAAGCTATATTTCAAATTGCTTTCTGTTATTTTAATTGTCATTTGTAAAATGTTTCAATATACAGCTTGTCAATACCAAATCAAATAACGAAATAAGTAAATATGAACTTCCCAACTGTTAGTATTATATAATACCCATATTTTCTTTAAAAAAAGTTTTAACTTGTGCTTTGAATTGAGAATATTTCATTTACTTAATAGACCAGTGCTGGAGTATAAATCTCTATGTATTATATAATATTGACTGCTGGGAAGTTCATATATATGTGTGTGTGTCTGTAAATTCATTAACAGCAGTCAACACTTAAACATTACCAATATTTGTATTGTTTAAGTGTTAAATGCTTTCAATGAATTTACATTTATAAATCTATCTAGCTTTGAGCATTATTAGCATTAATATATATATATATATATAATTTCATGTTGGTAGCAAATTATACAAAGAGATATAATAGAGAGAGAAAAAGAATGTTATAAATTTATTTAAATACACAGAATAGGGAGAGCTGTAGGAAGCTTGAAAATCTGAGTTTAAATCCCTTCTAATTACATTAAGTTCAGTATAGACAACATAATGTGTATTTAAATGTTACATATTTAGCCTGTATTCTTCCCATTCATCTTCTGTGTATTTAATAGAACATATTAAAGTCCTATAGGTGAAGGATCAAGTGACTTAAAGTCAACATGGATATGACAATAATATTGGCATCAACAAAGTCTTTGAGCATTCCATCATCAGATTTTCAGTGATATGAATGGCTGAAAAGTTGGAAGGCAGAGTGAGTTGAGACCTGTCTATTAAAATTTGAAGGTTTGCTATCTTAATATAAACCGAGCACTGATTGTACATATATGTAGGAGATGATGATCTGGACTAACTGATGAGTGCTGGTTCAGCACAAAATACATATATTGGAAATCATTTATCTTTTTCATAAGTATATGGACAGGTGCATCAGATATATAAGTTGGAATGGATAGATGTAGGGAACTTGAAAATCTGAGTTCAAATCCCTTCTAATTAAATAAATATAGTAAATCCTCAGGATTATAGCAGTAACTAAAAGTAAAGATGTATTTAATTAAAAATATTCAAAATCTTACATAATGAAAACTACTATTCGAAAATATTAAAATCTTTCTAATAAAATAATTTACAAAAATAATTTCTTCTAAATGAAGAAAAATTAGAATAATCTCTGTTCACACAATACCATCTTAGTAAGAACTGGAAGTCAGAAATGATTCCATTATCATTTGCTAAAGCACAAACTGAAGATGAGATAATTTAATCTAATATAAATAAACAGGGCTAGATTTTTTATTGGCTTCTAAAATTATTATATCTATGTAAGATGAACCGGATGCTCTATCCATTTCAAAAGTTCCATTGTGAAATTAATACTAGCTTTTATTTTTATAAAGTTATTTAAAAGTTTTATATGTTATAGCGCACACATGCAGTTATATTTTTAAATTCTCTAATTTTACTTTTTAGTTGAAAAATAAGTTACTTTTGACACTTTTTTTAAAAAATCAAATTGTAAAAACATTCTAATTTGAAAAGTTTTAATATTTTGAGAAAACTTTTAATTTTGGAAAGTTTTTTTTTAAAATTGCATTCTTGTTTCCTTGATTGTAATCCATTTTAATTGATTTTTAAAAAAGCTGAGACTTGTTTTATATATAGTCAAAGTAAAAGTCATAGATCAATTCATAGATCACATGACCCTATCTCTTAAGCTTGTAAGTTATAAACAGTGAGGATTGCCAATTCCTCTACAAGCTTTATGATAAATGCTTAGCCAGAGCCAGCACGTAAAATATCTCTATCAGGAACCCCTCCCCAAACCCCTGACCATGGTTTCGTGCTTTGGCACTCCTCAGAGAGGTGTCAGGGTAGGTTCAGACACTAGATCTAAAAATACCAACCCAAAGCTAAGCACTTAGCTAAAAGTTATCTATTGAGTGGAAAATCTGAAATTTTCAGACATGTACATGTCTTCAAACCCAGCTATCCAACTCAAATAGCTATATGGGGCTGATAGATCTTCAGCCATGCCATATAGTAGTAGTCATAGCAATATAAAATTGCATAAAACTTTTTGGCAGAGACTATAAATAGTCAAAGTAAAAGTCATAGATCAATTCATAGATCACATGACCCTATCTCTTAAGCTTGTAAGTTATAAACAGTGAGGATTGCCAATTCCTCTACAAGCTCTATGATAAATGCTTAGCCAGAGCCAGCACTTAAAATATCTCTGTCAGGAACCCCTCCCCAAACCCCTGACCATGGTTTCATGCTTTGGCACTCCTCAGAGAGGTGTCAGGGTAGGTTCAGACACTAGATCTAAAAATACCAACCCAAAGCTAAGCACTTAGCTAAAAGTTATCTATTGAGTGGAAAATCTGAAATTTTCAGACATGTACATGTCTTCAAACCCAGCTGTCCAACTCAAATAGCTATATGGGGCTGATAGATCTTCAGCCATGCCATATAGTAGTAGTCATAGCAATATAAAATTGCATAAAACTTTTTGGCAGAGACTATAAATAGTCAAAATAAAAGTCATAGATCAATTCATAGATCACATGACCCTATCTCTTAAGCTTGTAAGTTATAAACAGTGAGGATTGCCAATTCCTCTACAAGCTTTATGATAAATGCTTAGCAGAGCCAGCACTTAAAATATCTCTGTCAGGAACCCCTCCCCAAACCCCTGACCATGGTTTCGTGCTTTGGCACTCCTCAGAGAGGTGTCAGGGTAGGTTCAGACACTAGATCTAAAAATACCAACCCAAAGCTAAGCACTTAGCTAAAAGTTATCTATTGAGTGGAAAATCTGAAATTTTCAGACATGTACATGTCTTCAAACCCAGCTATCCAACTCAAATAGCTATATGGGGCTGATAGATCTTCAGCCATGCCATATAGTAGTAGTCATAGCAATATAAAATTGCATAAAACTTTTTGGCAGAGACTATAAATAGTCAAAGTAAAAGTCATAGATCAATTCATAGATCACATGACCCTATCTCTTAAGCTTGTAAGTTATAAACAGTGAGGATTGCCAATTCCTCTACAAGCTTTATGATAAATGCTTCCTGACAGAGATATTTTAAGTGCTGGCTCTGGCTAAGCATTTATCATAGAGCTTGTAGAGGAATTGGCAATCCTCACTGTTTATAACTTACAAGCTTAAGAGATAGGTCATGTGATCTATGAATTGATCTATGACTTTTACTTTGACTATTTATAGTCTCTGCCAAAAAGTTTTATGCAATTTTATATTGCTATGACTACTACTATATGGCATGGCTGAAGACTATCAGCCCCATATAGCTATTTGAGTTGGATAGCTGGTTTGAAGACATGATGTCTAAAAATTTCAGATTTTCCCTCAATAGAAACTTTAGCTAGTGCTTAGCTTTGGGTTGGATTTTGATCTGTGTCTGAACCTACCTGACACCTCTCTGAGGAGGCCAAAGCACGAAACCATGGTCAGGGGTTTGGGGGGGGTTCCTGACAGAGATTTTAGGCCTCTGGCTAACATTTATCAAAAGCTTGTAGGGAATTGGAACCTGTTTTATTTTTTTTATTTAATTTTAAATAAGATAAAAACCCTGGTCAGATTTTAAATTAAGATTAAGCCTGAGATAGAGATTTTCCCTGGTCAAAAATTGCTAATTAAAGATGTCATTGGAGATAATGGCTTATTTAAATAGCCCTGGGATTTCAGACTAATTATTCTTCAGTTATTCATTTTATTCTGCTTGTTTAGTATTGATTTAACTTTTAGCATGCCAATCACGATACCTATTTGTAAGTGCCATGCTGCCATAAATTCTCAATGTTGCTGTCCATGTCTGGGAACAGCCGTTGAGAATATTTCATTTGTTGTCTGCTATGAGGAAATGCTGCTGAAATTATATTAGACTTCCATTTAATAAACAATTGTCTGCAGAATACTAAAACTATACTCTAAGAAGAATCTTATCCACATCATGCCATGCTAAACCAACTCAAATATGATGCCCTGAATCCCAGATTGCTCCTGCAAAATCTTGTCATAAATGCCTGAATAAGTACTGATCGCTAGGATTGCCTCCAGCCTACCAAACATATAAATGGAAAATAAGATCTTTGTAGGAACTTTAAATTAAAATAAACTGTGTGCACTGCTGAAAGTCATTAGCCAGACCTAACCTTATGCCTCAAGGTAAAACATTTTTATTTTCTAACCAGGGTTTAAATCTCTTATTAAAGTCTCAGCTTAATTGTAAAATAATCCAGTATTTATTAAAAGTTTTGTATATTCCTTCAACATTTTAATTATTTTCTGTATTTACTTGTTTGTTAAAGTGTGCATTGGGATCTTAGTTCTAAGAATTCATATTTTTAATTTATTTATCTGGGAGTGTATTGCAAGTTTCTATTTTTATATGCTTATGTGTTTTCTTTTTATTATTTATATTACTAATCTTGATAAATGCTTTGGTAGACATTTGTAATTTGCTTTTAATTTACCTGTCCCTTTTATTATAATTTATTTAAACTTGGGTTGTGTTTCATGCAGAGTGCAAATCTTTTGGTTATCAAGGGTATTGTTCTGTTTTTTTTTTATATCACAGGTTTTGTTTCTTCTATGTAAGATTACATAAGACCATAATCTTTTCTGGTTATTTTTTTCTTGTCTTGTATTGGGCCAACCTTGATCACCTTGAATGTAGTTAAATCATGAGCTGTTCTGTGGACATATGACATTCTTGATTCTGATGCTTTATACCGGGTCAAGGAAAGCTCACCAGTGCTGTTTCATTGTGTTCCCTACAAGTCTCCTTTTTTTAAAATCTCCAAATAGGGAACTGGAATTGGTTTTTATAAATTACTAGCAGGAAGATAGTATAAATTCCCTTTTTAAATCATAAGTTAAAAAATGAACCTATATGCCAGGGTATTTAATGTTTTCAATTCTCTCACACTCTCTCTGATAAATACGCTGTGGAATCTAGGTCAAACTTCTATAGTTTTGTTTGCTTAAGATTTAACTATTTTCTTTTTGAATTTAATAAATTATGAAAAATTATTTTGGGCTGATGTTTGTCTTTCTGTATGTCTTTTCTCAAGTGTTTGAACAATCTTAAAGATCTCTTTCTCTCCCTGGGTCTAGCTGGTGGCATTCATCATCATTAACTTTTGATCACCGTAAATTAAATTTTCTAGGTCATTAGGAATCTAGTGGCGCCCTCAATGATCAAAAGAAGATAGAAGTGACTTGTACAGAAAATATTCTAGTTCATATCACTAGCTGAAAATTAGATTACATTGAATATAAAATATTTAAATTACCCTCGCAAACGTTATGTTTCAGCAATGCTCTTTGTGAATAAATATAAAGTATGAATTTCAAACAGCCAACTCAAAAGGACACTTTTAAATCAGCTATTTGAAGTTCAGACTTTGTATTTATTCACAGAGAATTATTGCTGAAATATCATAATGTTTGAGAAAGTGATGATTTGAATATATATATTTACATATATGTAAATCCAGTGTGTTATTGCTAGTTATTGTTACAACACTGATACCTATAGGCTGTTTCATCTCTCATCCCTTACTCTCCAGGTAGATGGTAGGTAAGATCCAGCCAGAAAATCAGTTGTTACAATAATCACTAGCAATAGTTCAGATAAAATAAAAAACTATAATTTGCAACTTTTATCCTGAAAATCTTTATTTTAAAGTACAGATATATAATCAAGGAAACAAGTATTTTATATATAAAATACCATAAACTACTGAACATCACACAATCACCATTTCTTATGCTTGCTTATAATTGATAATTGTTATTAAAACAGGCAAAACTCTCCATGCAGTAATGGTAGTTAGTGGTGGCTATGGTTATTAAAGAATCAAAGACACCAAAATATATGGGTACTGAACTGAGTTCAGACCCATAATACTATATAAGGTAATGAACTTAGATTGAAAATATTATTGTGTTTTCAATTTGATTATCATAGTTTTATAGTTAAATAAAGATAAAAGGTGGCTGCTGGAGGGCTGCATTAGATCCTATGATCTAGGTGCAATGCTCTCAGATCCAAGGCTCCTCACTGATGAAGGCCACAGCCAGAAACTAGTCTGGGGATATTGGATGAGTAGGCACTAGATAGGGATTTTGTGCACAAGCCTTCTGGCATCCATTGATTTCTCTGGCTTGCACTGAGTGGCACTACTGTATGGAGAGTTTTGCCTGTTTTAATACCATAAATTACTTAACTGAATATTTTACAATGCAAATTAATATAAAATAGAATTTATTCTTCCTTAACAATTTATATAATTTAAATTTTAATTAATAATAATAATTTTACTTATGATTTTCATAACCATTTTCTATAGAAATTGTGTTTTTTTTTAGACTGTGATATTTAGTAACATTACTCAAAATAAGGTATTTAATTAAAAATAACTCACAATGGCAAAATTATGTAGAACAAAGACATCCATGGCTTCTAGAAAAATTGTTTGTCCCGGAAATGTGAAGGCTTTTCAAACAATCTCTTTGTCTCAAAATACATTTTAGGAAAAATCGACTGAGTTGTTTCACAAATTAAATAGTCAGATTAAAGAAAAAACATCTAGTTTCAAAGCTGTTTCAATTGCCTATGATGAAAGTGTGGACACTGGGAGTATAGCTGCATTTTTTTATGCTTACGACATGCATTTCAGCATTTTTGAACAATTATTGAAATAAATACTGATGCATAACACAAGTAAAGGATAAAATATATTGAACTTCTACAAAAATATAATCTACCTCTGTCATAATTAACTTCTGTAGCTACAGATGGAGCTCTATGACTGGAAAAACCTAATGATTTTGTGCATTACTGAAAAGAAAAACAAAGTGAAATTTATGACAGAACTAAGATTCATCATATGTCTTGCATTATACATCAAGAAGTATTATGCATAAAGATAATAAACATGGATGATGTGTTGGTATCTATAAAAAAAAAAAAAACAATTTCATAAGATCTCAAAGTTTAAATCAACAACAAATAGTTCTCTGCTTTCTTAAGTGAATTAGACAGCAAATATTCCAGTTTGTCCTACTATACTGAGATTTGTTGGTTATCCTACTCCAAGGTTCTTAAACAATTATGGGACTTAAAAAAAGAAATATGTTAGTTGTTAATAATTAAAATTCAAGACAACAAGCCTGCTTTTTGACACAATATGAATACGGTTGCAAGATTTGTCCTTAAATGGATGATATAAGGAAACACTTATATAATCTAAATTTAAAAGTAAAAAAGAGATCAGATTATTACAAACATGTGTGA
Organism: Epiperipatus broadwayi; assembly: GCA_028023455.1. Taxonomy (NCBI): domain Eukaryota; kingdom Metazoa; phylum Onychophora; class Udeonychophora; order Euonychophora; family Peripatidae; genus Epiperipatus; species Epiperipatus broadwayi. The sequence goes on along the minus strand of JAQFVV010001029.1, from coordinate 57,608 downwards.
CCAACCCAAAGCATTCAAATGTCAGATACTTCTTTGGAAAAAGTAATTGCAAAATAAGGATTTAGCACAATTTCTGACATGCAACGTAAACCAATGAAGTTTAGGTAAACCTGCATTGTATCAAAAAAATGTACAGAAAAAAAATTAGGCTTTAGATCTGGATTTGAAACAAGATTTGCAGATTTAAAATTTTTGGAACAAGTTTTCTTTGTTTTTTTCCGATCTTTTCAATAAATATAGAACCAGTATCTAATCAAATGCACATGGATGTAATTGAGATTCAGTGCGATTCAGATTTGAAGTCAAAATTCAGTAAAGTTCGCTTGCTTGGATTTTACAAATATTTACCTGCCAGCTTTGAAAATACTTGAAAATTTGCATAGGAAATTATTTCCATATTTGGAAGTACTTATTGGTATGTGCAGTTATTTACAATTATGAAAGGAAATAAGTCTCCTGTCAGATCCAGAACTACTGTCATTCACCTCAGGTCAGTTTTGAATGTAATCACTGTGAACAAGATTTCACAGAAGAGATGCCCAGTTCAGGAAGAAAGCAAATTTAATCATTTATCTTGTTTTTTTAAAGTGGCCCACATAATCTTAAAGCTTGTTTCTTTGGCCCATGCAAGCTTTTAAATTTGACAAGCATGACGTACAAACATGTATACTTAAATATTTCACCATGTACTTTCTGGTCATGTTAAATGTGAAATCAAGTAGGTCAAGGTTGATTTTCTTCATTTGCAATTTCATCTATTGAATTAGAATTTGCAAAAAAATTAAATTATGATGATAATAACGGATTAGCAATAAAACGTTCAATGATATAGTATATATATATTGCATTACATATATTTTATTTTCTCATTTATTGATTCAATAAAATAGCACAAGGTTGTATTTATGATTTATCAATAACAATGAATAAGTAATTGTTTATACCATATAATACTAAATTGTCCATGCATTTTACTACTGTTACACAATGCTTTAATTTACCACCCTTTTTTACAGTTTCGATTGCCCCAGCAATCTTCTTCAGAACTTTATATCTCTAGTCTCAACTGCTAAATTCAAGTTAAGGCTAGGAGATATAAAGTTCTGAAGAAGATTGCTGGGGCAATTGAAACTATAAAGTGTAAAAAAAGAGGTGGTAAATTAAAGAATTGTGTAACAGTAGTAAAGTGCAGGGACAATTTAGTATTATATGGTATACATTTGGCAATGCAATAAGAAAGAGTAATTATTTATACATTATAAGTACTAAATTATGCAATTTTATGGTATCAAGAGTAAGCAAAATAAAATATAAATAATGCGAAAATTATATCTTATTTTCTTGAATATATATATATATAATAAAAAGTCAGATGTCACATGACTTATATATAGCTTGCATTTACAAATTGTAAAATTAAAAGCATGCTAATGAGCTCTAAACAAGCTTTTTTTTTACTTTTTTTTATGATAAATGCTTCTACAAGAGAAGGCATTCAAATCATTTTTATTTTGGATTGTCCCCAGACCGGTTTCGACCTATGGGTCTCTTCAGTGAGGAGTTGGAACATTAGATTCAAAAAACCAACTCAAAACAAGCATTTATCTAAACGTTAATTGTCAAGAATCAGATCTGAAACTTTTAGACATCTACATGTCTTTAAAGTCAGTTCTCCAACTGAAAAAATCATATGGACCTGAACTTAATTCAGATACTCCATATAAAAAATAAAAAAAAAGCTTGTTTAGAGCTCATTAGCATGCTTTTAATTTTACATATTTGTAAATGCAAGCTATATATAAGTCATGTGATATCTGACTTTTTATTATTACTATTATTATTTTGCTGTTGGGGCTTTAGCTAAATTAAATGGCTAAGCCTACTAATATATGGAGTATCTGAATTAAGTTCAGGTCCATATGATTTTTTCAGTTGGAGAACTGACTTTAAAGACATGTAGAAGTCTAAAAGTTTCAGATCTGCTTCTTGACAATTAACTTTTAGATAAATGCTTGGTTTGAGTTGGTTTTTTGAAACTAATGTTCCAACTCCTCACTGAAGAGACCCATAGGTCAAAACCGGTCTGGGGATGGGGACAATTCAAGATAAAAATGATTTGAATGCCTTCTCTTGTAGAAGCATTTATCATTTAAAAAAATAAAAATAAAAAAAAGCTTGTTTAGAGCTCATTAGCATGCTTTTAATTATATATATATTTAGTGAGTACTCATTCAAAATAAATAATTTTTTTTAACGAAGGAAATCATTCTAGACTTAGTTATATATCTGCAAATGTGATAATTTTATACTTCTAAAACTATCTATTAAATGAATGATTATATATACTGTGGTTAACTTCAATTTAGCTAATTTTAATAAAAATGTACAATATAAATTTTGTAATTATACATTGGTCTCTTTCATCAATCTTTAAATTATTAAATATATTTTTAAAAATTCAAACCTTATTATCTTTTTCTGAATATATTCAAATGTTAATACTAACACTCTGGTTACTACAGAGTATAAAATATTCTCCTTGCTTTTTTATATGCTTCTGGTTTGTCTAGTGACCAGTACTAATATGGGAATCAAACTGTGACCTTCAAATTTATCACATGATCACCATTCTTTATGCTTATACAAGCTGTTTAAATAGAGGCATTAGATCCTAAGATCTAGGTGTGATGCTCTCAGATCCAAGCTCCTCACTGATGAAAGCTACTAGTTAGAAACTAACCTAGGGATATTGGATGAGTAGGCACTAGACAGGAACTTTATGCCCAAACCTTCATGCATTCATTGATTACTCTGGGTTGCACTGAATGGTGCTACTGTATGGATAGTTTTGCCTCTGTTTTGATCTTCAAATTTATGATATACCGAATTTAAGGGGATATTCTAATCAATTAGGCTCTTATATCAAAGACAATAATCAGTAAATGTTTTATATACCAGTTAATGAAAATTCTTCCGATTTGCCCATTTTCTTAAAAGAAAATTTTTCTAAACATGTTGAATTGTCACAGTAGATCGATTTATAGGGTTATTTACTATTGTTATGTCAAGAGCTTCTTAACATTTTTTTAAAATCCAAAATTCTATTTTTTTACTTACATATATTCATTGACACATGGCTGGTCTGCTGCTTTAAACATATTTTTTTCTGTCTAATAATTATTTTACATTCTTTTAATCATTTTTAGGGCATCTATGTCTTTGATAAATGAAGTCTTGTTTTCCAGCATTTCAAGTTTTTGATTCACAAAGGTAAAGACTTTTTGTTTTCCTGAAGGTTTGTGATGATGGGGTTCTAGTTGTATTTTTATATAGGACTATTTCCATCATCTAATATGTGTGTTGGATGTCTTTAGAAAAATTCAATTTTATTTAAATATTCCAAATACATTCAACTGTTAGTAATATCACAGACAATGAGGTTAGTATATGCACCAACTGTTAGCAATATCACAGCAAACAGGTTAGTATATGCACTATAAACAGGTTAGTATATGCGCAACATTTCGAGAAGTATTATTCTCTTCTCTTTGGGTGTTGTTGGCTTCACCAGTGACAGTACTAGCATGGGGTTCGAACCTGGGTCCATATATTCTTGATTATTGAATTGTAAGGTAACGCTCTAACCAACTTTGCATTGTTTTATGTTGAATGTTAAATAAAGTTTGCATTTTACTAAAAACATTTAACAATTAAACTAGATAATGTCCATAATCCCACATACAATTACTGGTAAAAATATTATCATCCCAAACTTTCAGACAAATATAATATTTGAAAACCAGGCACTCTTCACAAACCTGGAGCTTAATTGTAAATATAGGGGATTTGAACTCAGACTTTCAAGCACCCTTCAACCGTCCACCCTCTCTCATACAATTGATACAAATGACCACACAAATATAATGCAAATTAAAGAAACAATGTATACTATGATAATCATACAAATGTTTCAAAGATTTGTCCTATATTTTCAGCCCACATAACACTCGCAGGAAATTCTTCTTTCTCCACTAATGCAATTTCTTCTTCTGCTTTGTATTCGGAAAATTTGACATCAGAACTGATTTCTTCAAATATATCCAATGCATTGTCCGGTCTTTCAGATAAAAGTCGTGTGATGACTTTAACAATGTGATCGTATCTGTAAAGATATAAAAGTAATTAATATAGTAGCAAAATTTCTGCCATCTCTATATTACTTATTGCAAGCTTACACTAAGTGATAAAGGAATGATAAAAATTATGTTACTATAGCAACAATATGTAAAGTCAAGTCATGTGATAGAGTCGGCTGATGATAATTAATATATGTATGTGTTCAGCTCAATAACAAGCTGTGTAGCAATGCTATTGAATGTAAAAATAAATATATTTACAATTTTTAGTATTTTTTTTTAAAAAAAGATTCAAATTATATATAAATAACTTAAAATATAGAAAATTCCATTACTTTACAACAAACCTGTTAAAAAAATATTATGATCAAGAGATATGGAAACAATGCCATAATGCAAACCACCCTAAACAAATATTATCACTTGATCTTGGCACTCTAGAGCTTAAACAAGGGATGGAGAACCTCAGGCTTGTTGACAAATCTGCCCTTGAAAGCGCACAATTTGGCCCTGGGGCATTTTTAAAAATGTATATAAAATGGATCTGTATAAAACTTATATTTAAACACACACACACAGCAAATGTTGAATTAAGAAGAATTAAGTAAAATAAGAGATTTATTTTCATTCTCCAATAATATCGTTCTAGTTCATTCCATAAAAAGTGCAATATTCCAAAAAATTATCTATATTGTGCATTCTATCTGACTATAGATTTAATCACAGGGCACTTTGTTTGCTTTTATAGTGATTTTTGCATTAATCTATGAAACTGAAGACATTTTGTTTATTTTTGTAGAGATTTTCATAGATGAAAGTATACTAGGGTGATCAGACATCCCAATTTTTCAGGATTGTCCCTATTTTTAATTAGATCTCCCACTGTCCCTGAAATGAATATGTCCTGATTTTCGAATACACATAAATTATTATATGTCTTATATAAATAATTCATTGCAAAAATAATATCAGTTTTTTGCACCCTGTCCATTTCAGTCTCTATAGTAATATTATAAGAACTTCAGACAAATTCCAACACCAAAACAAAGATCGCTATTATGTTATATAACCGGGTTCTCAAGCTAGACACATTCTCGCATCCAACTTCGCCTTGGAGCATGTGCAGTTGGATTATTGTAGGCTAAAATTTGAACTGTGCTTTCACTTGTTTTGATTGACAGTGTAGTTTTATTAGTTCTTTGTTGATATTAATTTTCTGCATAGTAATATTAATAACTCTAGACAATGTGCCAAAGAGGAAGTGTACTTACAATGGTGGATATTCACAGGAATGAAGTTTTATTAAAAAAGGATGCAATGCCGTAAAAATGATTGATCATTATGTCCCAATTTTTGATCGAACCAGTCTGGTCACCCTAACATATACTTGAAAAAATAAAACTCGAATTTTACTTCTACTTCTTCTTCCTCCTCCTCCTCTTCTTCTTCCTCCTCCTTCTCCTTCTTCTCCTTCTTATTCTTATTCTTCTTCTTCTTATTCTTCTTCTTCTTATTCTTCTTCTTCTTATTATTATTATTCTTCCTATTCTTATTCTTCTTATTCTTCTTCTTATTATTATTATTAAAAAAATTGATGCAGAAAATCATGAATGTTGAAAGAAATGGATTAATACATTTATTTTTATAGAATGAAATAGAAAATTGATATACATGGAAAGTATTTCAGTGAATACAGAACCCAGTATTAAGAGGCACTATTTATCAAAACATTCTGATTACAACAACAATGTTGTGGAAGAAATATTAAAACAGAAAATTTGAAAAAGAGCATCAAGTGACTGACATGTTTTATAAAAAAAATACAAACAAATTATAAAATTATGTGAGAGGAATTTTTTTTTTTTTTAAAAAAAAAAAGAAAAACATAAAATTTGAAAACATTATCTGATGGTGAATTTATAAAAGACTGTATATTAGCTGCTTTAAAATTAATTTACTGAGAAGGTAAAAAGAAATTTGGAAACTATAAATATTTTGAAAAACTTTTAAAAGATTATTGTCATTCAATATAGTCATTAATGTTATTTTTAATTAACAAAAAATGATAGCCCTTATTTAAAAATACAAAGTTAAAAGTGGCCTTTCAATTGAATACATCCCCCCCTCCAATAATTAGATGCAAATTAACTACATTTTGTATGACCCATAAATGATATTAGTATCAAATGACCCTTTGTAGAAAAAAGGTTTCTCATCTTTGGCTTAGATATATAAATCTTTTTTCAGAAATGTATCTCTACCAAATATATATATATATATACAAATATAATTGCTTAGAATGAAATGAGATGTGGCAAGATGAACTTCAGACCAGAAACTTTTAGTTATAATGGTAGACTATTATAGATTTGAATACTTATAATCTGTACACTTCTATTATCTGGGTAATTAATATAACACCAATCAACTCTTAAGCTATCAAAAATCTCAACCTGTAGTCAAGGCAACCTCCTTTAACCCTTAAACCGCTAATTATATTATTGATTGTATGAGGTAAAAATCAAATCTTTTAATTGGCCAACTCACAAACTGATGACAAAGCCTATTGTTAAAACATATTCACCTATAATATTAAATTCAACTTAGATATGTTTATAAAAAGTATATTACTAATTTTTCAGGTTATGAAAGAGAACGAAAGTTCTTTCAAAAATAAATTGCTATTTATTTATTATAAAATATATTCAATTTCGGCAAATATAAAGCAAATGTCTAAACAAAAAAGTGCTGACGCAAACGCTTTTTTTCAATTTTACGATATGGAAAAGTAAAGATTTCTTTTTGCTAAATCTTAAATATTTTTACTAAAATCTTCAATATTTTTCGAAAATAATTTTGTTTTTTTAGTATTCTCTCTGAAAATCATTTGTAATTACTCAATATATACTTAATATTCTTTAAAATTATATTCGAAATGAAAATCTCAGCGTTTTTCTTTATTTTCTTTGATCAGGTGGTTTCTTTGTTCTTTCCAGCCAATCAGAATGTCTTTTTCGGCTGAGAGCTGGCTGACAACCAATCACTGACAATGTTCTTTCTTTGTTTAATTTTAAATGCGGTTTTTTTTATTTTTTACTTGTAAAATAATTCGGAAGAGGGCACCATCTTACAGAACTTTTAAAAACCTAATCAATACCTGTCAAACGAATATTTTAGCATAAGAACTAGCAGAGTTAGAGTGACATCAGATGTCGACGAGATGCCTCGTAAGAGGCGGTTGAAGCCTTGAATAGTTCGCTTTATTGTCTTATTATCTGGGTAAATTTATAAAAGTGACTTTTATCTTTTTATAAATAAATAAATTAGGACGTTACTTACATTTAAAAATAAAATTTAAAAAAAAGTTTTGTAAATTATAAAGTATAATAACACAGCAAAGGTACATCCACTTTTTCTTTTAAAATATATATGTTCTACAATAATATCAACAAATAAAAAATCCTTCTCCTTTTTTCTTTTCAAAAACTTTATTTTTTATCTCAATACTGAACATATATATACATTAATATACAAAACTCCAACGTTTCAACTGTTTTATCTCATACAGTCATTTTCAAGGATCTGCAACAATATTAAATACACATCAACAAATAAACTTCAATTACATAAAAACTTTCTCTTACATTAACATAATAACAAACATATTAAACATATAGAAATATATTTTACTTACAGCTTTCTCCCACTGCTATATTTTATTACTCTTTTTTTTTTTTTACATTGTTTAATTACAAATATATCTTAAAATCATCCAAGAAACTTTCTATACAAATTTAAATACCAACTCTAATTTCCAAAAACCTCCCCCTTTCTTTAAATTTTATCTAAAACCCATCTTAAAACTACATTCCTAAACTATATATTTAAATGAATATAAAACAAATTTAAACATTCCCCCCCCCCTCTCTCTTTTATACAAAAAAACTTCTAACAATTTACCTAAACCCATTAAGCATTTATTTTAATTATACAGTAATTTATATTCCTTATCTACTCCATTAATTCTATTTAGAGTAGGATTATATTTTTTTTATATAAAAAAATTCTTTAACCATCCTTTCCTTGTAATTTTTAACCCTTTCTAACATTTTAATACTAAATTCTTTATGACCTAAACCTTTACAATGAATGTAAATATTTGAATTTTTGTCATACAAATGTTGTCTAAGTCTAGTTTTTAATTTATTCTTAGTTGTACCAATATATGAAACCTTACCCCCCTCCCTCTTACAATTTAAACATTCAACCAAATATATTCCATTCATTTTGTCAGTTTCTATATTTTTTGTATCATTGATTAAATTTCCTAAATTCAATTTCTTTTTATATACTGGTTTAATAATTAACCTACTTTCCCCTTTGTATTTATTATTTATACTTTTTATAATCTTTTAATCTTCATAAAAGTATCTCTAGAAACATTGTAACTATTATATATAAAATTATTTACATCTTTCCCATTTTTCTCTTCTTTATTATTTTTAATATTTCTTTTATTACATAATTTATCAATAATTTTAACTGGATAATTATTTTTTATACCTTCCTCTTTTATATTACTAATTTCTTTTATAAAGAATTTTTCTTCAGAACATAAATTAATTGCTCTGTTTATCCTATTATTAATAATATTAATTTTATGTTCATATTCAATGTCTGAATCCCAACTACTTAACAAACCATAAAAAGTTTCTTTTCTGAATACACTAGTTTCAATATCAACCTTACAATTTTTAATAACTTTTTTTATTATAACATCCATATAAGTAATTACATTATTTTTTCTTTTTCCATAGTAAAACTAATGTCATCATCAATTGAATTAATATACCTTATAAAACATTCAGATTTTCTATAATTGCCATTGAACACCAAAAAATAATCATCAACATGACCTAACCAGAAAAATATTTTTGTGTTACAAAATATAAGCCTGTTTTTTGGGTTAGGTATGTTGATGATTATTTTTTGGTGTTCAATGGCAATTATAGAAAATCTGAATGTTTTATAAGGTATATTAATTCAATTGATGATGACATTAGTTTTACTATGGAAAAGAAAAAATAATGTAATTACTTATATGGATGTTATAATAAAAAAAGTTATTAAAAATTGTAAGGTTGATATTGAAACTAGTGTATTCAGAAAAGAAACTTTTTATGGTTTGTTAAGTAGTTGGGATTCAGACATTGAATATGAACATAAAATTAATATTATTAATAATAGGATAAACAGAGCAATTAATTTATGTTCTGAAGAAAATTGTTTATAAAAGAAATTAGTAATATAAAAGAGGAAGGTATAAAAAATAATTATCCAGTTAAAATTATTGATAAATTATGTAATAAAAGAAATATTAAAAAAATAATAAAGAAGAGAAACAATGGGAAAGATGTAAATAATTTTATATATAATAGTTACAATGTTTCTAGAGATACTTTTATGAAGATTAAAAAGATTATAAAAAGTATAAATAATAAATACAAAGGGGAAAGTAGGTTAATTATTCTTCCGATCTAAAAGAAATTGAATTTAGGAAATTTAATCAATGATACAAAAAATATAGAAACTGACAAAATGAATGGAATATATTTGGTTGAATGTTTAAATTGTAAGAGGGAGGGGGGTAAGGTTTCATATATTGGTACAACTAAGAATAAATTAAAAACTAGACTTAGACAACATTTGTATGACAAAAATTCAAATATTTACATTCATTGTAAAGGTTTAGGTCATAAAGAATTTAGTATTAAAATGTTAGAAAGGGTTAAAAATTACAAGGAAAGGATGGTTAAAGAATTTTTTTATATAAAAAAATATAATCCTACTCTAAATAGAATTAATGGAGTAGATAAGGAATATAAATTACTGTATAATTAAAATAAATGCTTAATGGGTTTAGGTAAATTGTTAGAAATTTTTTTGTATAAAAGAGAGAGAGGGGGGGGAATGTTTAAATTTGTTTTATATTCATTTAAATATATAGTTTAGGAATGTAGTTTTAAGATGGGTTTTAGATAAAATTTAAAGAAAGGGGGAGGTTTTTGGAAATTAGAGTTGGTATTTAAATTTGTATAGAAAGTTTCTTGGATGATTTTAAGATATATTGTAATTAAACAATGTAAATAAAAAAAAAAAAGAGTAATAAAATATAGCAGTGGGAGAAAGCTGTAAGTAAAATATATTTCTATATGTTTAATATGTTTGTTATTATGTTAATGTAAGAGAAAGTTTTTATGTAATTGAAGTTTATTTGTTGATGTGTATTTAATATTGTTGCAGATCCTTGAAAATGACTGTATGAGATAAAACAGTTGAAACGTTGGAGTTTTGTATATTAATGTATATATATGTTCAGTATTGAGATAAAAAATAAAGTTTTTGAAAAGAAAAAAGGAGAAGGATTTTTTATTTGTTGATATTAAATTATAAAGTAATAAGCCTAACAGTTTTAAACTGTTGTCCAATAATTATTTAATTTATAACCATTGTTGTAATTAATCTTTTTTTTTTAAAAAAAAAAGATTGTATCATATACAAATTGTAAGTGAAAAGATAAAGAAGAATAATAGTGGGAAAAAATCTATGCCATTTTAAACAAAGTATTAAATAAAGAGAATTAATCAGTTAATTAATGTATTTATTTTAAATATCACCATATATATTGTGCCCTTTTGTATGGGTCACCATTTAAGTTTTGTGCTAATCTAGTAGAAAATTTTAAATTTAAGAAGTGTTTTAAAAAACGTGATGTTGACTTTGCTTGTGATAATGTTACCATAAGTTTAATTAAAGCAATCTATGAGTGTTTGATATGTGAATTGTGTTGATATTGAGAAGATATTTAAAATGATGATGATTATGATGTAATACTGCATTAATAAATTTAATAACAAATGTTGAAGCTAAAGTGATTAAAAGACAAGTTAAAATTAGACAAAGATATTTATTTAGTTTAAAATATATGTTAAAAGTGAATAAAAAATATTTTAAATTATAAGTACTTAAATTGAGATTAATATTTGATTTTAATCATATCAAATAATTATTTTAAAATCTGATATAATATCTTATTTATTTTAAAAATAAATATTTATTTTAAAAAAAGCAATTGTTAAGTTATTTTTAGATTATGGGAAGCGTTTCTTGTATTGTAAAAACAGATGTTAATTAGAGATACACACACACATGCTTGGAAGCTTTCTCATAAAGTTGCAAAACTATTTTAAAATTATGTTGTGAAATTTATAAATAATACGTGAGTTATCACGAGATAAAAATAAAGATATTAATGTAAAATATTAAATCTGATTTTTAAAAAATATTACGTTAGAAATATAACGTATTTAAAAGATTTGATTTATTTTAAATGATCTTATAAGGGTTAAGATTTAAACCAAGTGAGAAAGAATATTTCAAAAGAATGTTTAATAGGTTTAAATAAACGATAAAGATTATTTTAAAAAAATGTAATAATATTAAATATTAAATAAGTCATTATTTTATTTTAATAGTGAGTTGATAAATATGTAAATAAGCCAGCAAAGTTTGATTGTTTAAACGTACCAATCAGATGAGGAGACTCTTCTAGTATAAAAGTGGGATTCAATTGTTGAAGGGGGCTCTCTCTCTATAATTAAATTTCTAAGTTAATCGTGCTATTGAGAAAATAGCCAAGTAAATTTATAAACGCTCTTAAAATCAGTTTTAAAAATCATAAGAGTGTTATTGTATATAATTTTATAATTTTAAATGATAAGTATGCAGTAGAAACTTAATAATTCCCTATTGGTCTTCTCAATATCGAAACTCAATTTACGTACGAATAATCATGGAAACATCACATATCGGAGAAATATATCAGAAACTTTATGCTAGAGAAATAACAGACGCTGGATTAGTATATAAAACTACGAGATGGAGAAAAGTAGTATTTTGGACTATAAATATTTTAAAAGTTTAAATTACTATTGTCTATTGTAAATAGATATTTAAAAGAAATATGAATACTTCTATAGAAAGAAAGTATTTTTGTAGATTTTAAAAGATTAAAATGTATATCTTAAGTAAAGATATAAGAAGTAGTAATTTTAATAAATACTTGCCTTGTTAAGTCTTTGTGCTTAAAAGACTAAATATTGACGATTTGAAAAGGCAAATAGATTATAAATATGATTATTTTAAAATCGTAATATAATAAAACTATTTTTATTGAAGTAGTCTAAAACGCTGGTCGTTATAGATGGAGAAATTAATTCTTACCTGAATATGTTATTAGAAATGCATAAGTAATACATGGACGTCCAAACCAAGCAAGCCAAGTTGATTAAAATAATTCAATGAAAAATAATTTATAAACTATAAATTAATTTAGAAATAATAATTTTTAAATAATAATCTATGAAGAACTGGATCCAGAACTTATAAACTATTTTTTTTTAATTTTATTTTGTTTTCTTGTGGAACTGAATTTTATTTTTTAAAAAAAGAACGTTATCATTTTTATTATAAACTTTCAAGAAACACGTGATACAACGGAACAGGAAATAGTGTTCTATTGACTTTATACGTAGGATATTTGTTAGAACTTTTATGGTAGAACAAAAGACGTCGCTGGAAATACGTAATATGAACTTTTATTTTATTTATTTAACATAAAATTTAAAATATTATTAAACTATTAAAAGTAGGTTAGGTACATTTATTAAATAATAACTTAAAAATAATATAATAATTAATTACATAAATTTATTTTATAATTAATATAACACGGAATATTCTAATGAATGTTTATGAGTATAAATGTGAATGATTTTTATTTTATGAAGCTGCAAATTCCGAAGAATGCTGGGTAGCAGATTGGACATTATTATTATTATGGTAAAAATATTGTATAATGATTTTTAATGAATTTAATATGTTTTTCTTTAGATCAGCTGAATGTTATGTTGTTATAGAATGAATGGATAGATATTTTATGAAAACACATACATTATATTGGCAACGAACTTTATTAAAATATGCATAATTTTAATTTATAATATAAACCTGATACAACATTACGTAAGAAGCTTAGAAATAATTATATGATTCTTTCATAAATAAATTTTGATATTTTATTATGTTATAGTATTAGAATTATATTTATTCTTTATTGAGGTAATTATTTTATTATTTGCAAGATAAGAATAGATTTGAAAAGACTCTATTTTTGTGTATTTTGTTTATTAAATAAGTTAAGTTACGTTATGGGTAGAAGCTTATATTTGGATTGAAGTTTATTAAGTATAGACAATGTAGTATAGGTAGTTTAGATAATGAATATTTTATTTAAATTGATGTTTATTTTCCGGAAATTTTAGATAAGTTTAGAATATGTTTTATAGATAGAAATTTATTAGAAAGGATTAAGATAACACATTAAGTAAAGTAATGATTTTTACACAGAAAAGAATCATAGAATTTATCTAAGGTAATGCTTTATGAATTTAGAATTGATAAATGATTTAAATAATAGGATTTGAACAGTACAGATGTGTAATGCATATTTGATAAAACATATAACAGGAATTATATTAAGTAGAATATAATTATAGTCAATTATTTGTTATACGCTATAAAGATATATTAATTTATATAAAACTATTAAGCAATGTTAATAATAAAGTGAATACATGATAATACAGTATAAATGGTAATACTTAATTAATGTAGCTATTTAATCAGTAGAGTTTCATTGTTTACACATGCTACATAAATAGTCTTGACATATATTGTTATTTGTAGTAATTAAAGTACACTACTATTTATTTTTAAGAAAATCTAAGTTTTGAAAACATACTATAATATTATTGGTATAGCATTTGAAGGAATGTAAAATTGCTTATTAAGTACATGAGTTAATAACAGTGTAAGCCTCTTATATTTGTATTTTCCTATTTTATTTTTTATTTATTTTCCTAAATTCTAAAACTGTAAATAGTGTAAATAAATTCTTGTTTGAAGTTATTGTAAATAAATTTGTTAATTTGTTTTAAAAGTGTGTCGAGTTTCATTATTTTTCACCACAGCATTTTGACATCAGATAATTTGAAATAAACATAATATTCGCACAAAATGAATTTGTTATTATTACTTAGAATTGAATACCATATTTGCTTAACATTATTTTATAAGAATTGATTGACATGAACATAAATATTATAATGGTCATAAGATGATTATAATGCACATTATAAGAATACAATATTGTCTATTGTCACAGATTATTAAGTATAAGATTTTGATCTATTTTAAAATGAAGATACCATATGAAATAAAAGATATACATATAATTGTTTATTCATTTAATGATTGATTATATAATAGAAATAGATGAGATTAAATTACACTCTAAGATTAGTATTATTTATTATTATTATTAAAATAAGTTAGGTGTATTTAAGTTTGATATAAAATCCCACATCATACTTATTTACATTATTTATTATTATTTTAAAACAACTTAGAAGAACCTGAGATTATTTAATTATATTTTAAGTTAAAAGTTAGGAATTAATTTAGTATTATTAAAGATAATTAATTTCATTTAAAAGTCATAAGAATGCTATAAATGTAGTGATAAGATGATAAGGTAGTGGTAGTATTCTTATGCCATTGAGACAGTATCTTGGAAGATATTAACTCAGTGTAAATCTGCTTATTACTTTGTAACTTTACTTCACAGTCTCATAATTTTATTAAATACTTATTTAATTAATATAATCTGGAACTATATTGATTTGGATAATTGATAATAAATTTAATTAAGATGTGATAATATAAAAGTATATTAAAAATAGATATGCAAATTTTAATTAAGCATAATAATGTAACTGAGCTAGTTGTATTTTTAAACTATTTTATATATCAAGAAGTAAGGGTACAATATATATATACACATAAACTACACACATATTATAATAGGTATTCATTTTATTTTAAAGTTTTATATTGTTATTTATAAAATAAAGGTATGCAGAACATATATTGTAATGGTTATATTTGTACATTCACACAACAAAATTTAGAGTTCAGGCAAATTATACCAAAGCTGATCCAGATGAGGGTTTGAGACCTTGTATCTGACCATACTTCAACTCATTTATCAGCATTATGTGATTTAATACCCTATGGATGACATTTATGAGGTTATACTCAGTCCCAATTTAATTCACAAGCTGGCTGAGAAAAGTATGGAACATGAGACTCGGTGATATGATTAATAATTAATAATAAATACTAAAGAGACATTACAACACTTATGGCTTACTAAGATAATGCATATATATAAAAAATTATATTTAATTTAGATTTGAGTTGGATTTGATTTGGATTCGATTTGAAGCAGGTTGCTAGACACACACTAAACAATATTAAATTTAAATATTTTTAATAAACAAAGCTAAATAAACTGATTTAACATAAAAAAACAGAAATATGTGCATTGGTTGCAGAGCTTTACATGCACAGGCATTACAACAATGATGAGATAATTACAGTACAGAAAGTTTCATCTTAATAATAATGCACTTTATATATTTATTAAGTTTCATCTTAATAATAATGCACTTTATATATTTTACTATCTGCAATCAAAGATTCATGCCTATATAATATGATATCCTCAAGGTTTACAAGCAATAAGCTAAACATTACCAGGATGATATAATATAAAGTTGATATAATATAAAGGATATAATATAAAGAATGATATAATATAAAGGATGATATAATAATATTAAGTTGCTAATTCTAAATAATTATCAGTGAACAATTAATATGCTCGAATACAGATTCCCTTGGCAAACCAGATTCAGACCAATGCCAAAATGAACTAATAGGGTGAAACAAACTAGTTACCAAAGATGAGCATCTGAGACTATAGCACTAAATACTAAATTAAAGATTGTTGTATGAATGTGCAGTTATTCATGGGGTCCAGTATCTAATACTCGGTACCCTTTGTACGACTTGCTAGTGCAATAAAGAACATTAAGTTTGGTGTGTCAGAGCTGCTGTATATAAGATTCTGGATCTTCATGTTCCAGTTCTACAAATCTAGCTGTCCAAACCAGATAATGGGGTGACATGTCACCATGAGCCCATTTAAAAGAAAGCATAGCAAGGCATAATAGACAACAGTGCTTAATAAAAACACATTTGTAACACTTATAAATAATACTAATATATTAAAAACATTTTAAAATGTGCTTAAATCTATAGCTTCATTTGGCAGAAACTACCACGACCCAGTTCTCAAATTAGCATATTTCAATCATGCTAAGAGGGGTTTATTAATAGCAATCTAGTTTTAATAAATGGAATCTGTATATATTACTTTATAATTAATTAAGGAGGGAAAAGCATATTTTGGGCTTTATAATAATTACAAATATGCTTGTCATATCATCTCTGGCCATTATTTAACTAAGACATAATAATAATTGCAGAACTATTCTAACAAGCTAATACATGCCAGATTAAGTAAAACATATATGTATACAACAATGAATGCATAGCGGTCTGTTGTTATATGCAAGAATAGATTTCAAAGCAGCAATTTATGTTGTCTAAAAAGTAATGAAACATTTTACTGGAGAGCTTCTGATCATATCTTCCAAAGGTTTATATTAATTACTCTCTGCTTTGAAATGATGGCATAGCATAGCACATAAATTAAATCAATAATTAATAGAAATTAGGTATGGCCATAGATTATAGAAAAGATTAAATTAATAAATGATTTAATTATTACAATTTAGTAACTTAAAACAGGCAAAACTCACTATACATATTGCCACACACAGCAAGCTAGAGTAATCAATGGATGTCAGAAAGCTTGTGCATAAAATCCCCATCTAATGCCTACTTGTCCAATATCTCCAGACAAATTTCTGGCTTGCGGTCTTCATCAGTGAGGAGCCTTGGATCTGAGATCACTGCACCTAGATCTCAGATCCAAAGCTCCTCACTGATAAAACTAGTCTGGTGATATTGGATGAGTAGGTACTAGATGGGGATTTTATGCACAAGCCTTCTGGCATCCATTGATTACTCTAGCTTGCTGTGTGTTGCAATACGTATAGTGAGTTTTGCCCATTTTAACAATAGTTATACATAAGCATGAGTAGTGGTGGTCATGTGAAACTTATTTTAAAGTTACATTAATAGGCAAGCTTTTACAGTTACATTTATAAATTTATTTTAAATAAAGATTTAATTACTTAAGAATTATGTCTTTATGAATGTTCATAGTTAGATGATTGAAATATTATAAGTTTGATAAATTTATAGAGTTCTGTGATGAAGAATATTACCGACTTCTAGATGCTGAGTTATCTGACATTTGGAGTGGGCACTGTCACTTCTCTGAATATGTTGCTCTTCCTTGACATATTCTCTTGGCAGCTGGTCATATTGAACCTCTTAATCCTAGAAGTGATGATGATTGCTGTATGACCTGCAGGAAGGGCTGAAGGTCACCATTCTTCCATAGGAAGATGGCAAAGTTGGATCCTTCCTAGCCACTCATGTCAAATTTTCAACAGGTATAGCTTTATGTGGCAACTGCTTAGATTGTATTACAAGAGAGATATCTTGAATGCTGAAAAATGGAGGTTTATTTACTAGATTTTTGATCCCCCTGTCATATTTGTCTATAAGCCATGTTTTACAGTGTAAAACCCATTAGCTTGTCTATAACTTCTATTTATAATTTTCAAATTTAACATTCTTTTGTTAATTTTTTAAATCTAACATTTACATCCCAGTAAAAGCAAATACAACTCCCTAGAAAATAGTGTTGCACGATCGAATTTGGTGTACATTAAAATTAGTTATTTTAAGATTTTATATCTGACCTCCGTACAATTGTAACACTGTTTAATATTTTTAGAAACTTAAATAATTTCTGCATAAACATTTTGTTATATATGTATATTGGTCACCCATGCAACTGAGCATATATATGTGATGTTTGGACAAATGATGAATAAATTTATACATATACATTATATTAAATTAAAGATTTATAATTATAATCATGCTGTAATGCTATTAAATGTTTCATGTCACAGCTCCCTTGTATATATATATATGTTCTTACATATCTAATGATGTTTACACAGATGTGTTTAATTTAACATAAATATATGTAGATATATGCAGGTACATAAATATACACAGATATACGCAACTATACATAGATATATTTGGATGTATGTGTATTTGGCAGGGTTTAAATCTAGAATAATTACTACTATGGACATAGTAGGAAAAATGGGATTTGTGACAAAATATACCATTTTAATATATATAAATATAATTATAAATAATAAATATGTTTATTTAAATTTTCAGAATATAGAATGTTTGTAATGAGGAAATAGAAATTCAGAAATCTAACAAACCCTGGAACCAGAAATCTCAGATTAACATTTACAAGTGCTTTGGTATTATTCCTGCTATGACATATTACTCCGATGACATTCTGGTCAGGTAGTATTTATTCAAAGTTTTCATTTATGATATCATGGCAACCAAGAATCCTGACATGACTAATCCATGTCAAATAAACTGACCCTTTCCATTTTCAAAGATATAATTCACTCTACAATAATATTTTTTTCTCCACAATATATCCCTCACATCATTTGTAAACAATATGGTTTTATAATTAAAAATCCCTTTATTTTATATATTTGTGGCATTTTTTTAAATTTTGTATTTAATTTTTTTTAAAATATTTAAAATATAATGTTAAACTTGCAGTAACTGTATCATAGTATTTATAAGTATTTTTTTTATTTATTTAAAAATATAGTGATAAAAGTTGTTACATTTGTGTTTTTTTTTACTAATTTTTACATATACATTTACAGTTAAAAATAGGGTTTTTTTTAAAAAATGATATTTAAAATATAAAGTTAAACTTAAAGTTTACCACTTTTAGATAAAGGTAGAACTTTATCTTACAATTTATAATTATTATTTTTTTTAGGTTAAAAAAATAATGGAAATCTAAAACTTTGTTACAAATTGCTATTTAAAAAATGTTTTAGAATTCTCTTCCATATTTCTCCCTTTTCCCATAATGAATATATCTCTCCAACATTGGGAAATACATGTTTGATGTTTTTTAGATTTGACATTTGCTATTACATGTGGAATATGGCAGTGCAACATGTAGTAGTGCACAAGTAAGGGAAAGAATGGTTTGGATGGCACATAGTGCTATGACAACACAACTCATAAGTACCTGTTTTATTTAGTCCTTAATGTCCTTTCCCTCTTTTCCTTCATGAATATGTTTCCATTATTTTTTTAGATTTGAACTTTTATATTACACACGCTATGATGTATTATTCCCAGTGATATATTATTTTAAGTTTGCGATATGTTTAAAATAACACCTCCATAAGTTTATCCGCACATTCCTTGGAGATGTTATTTTAAATATATCGCAAACTTAGAGTAATACAATATTGGAATAATACATCATAGCTGGAATAATACTAAAATACCCATTTACATTTATTAATAAATATATTTCATTATATATTTAATTTTTAAATAGACATAATTTAATTATGGTGTTGTTGTTTTTTTAAATACTCTTCAGCTAAAAAAATCAGTTAAGATCATATTTAATAATTATTATTAATTTATTAAGTGCACACTCATTACATAAGTAATATATATATATACACGTGGGTCTCTTTTTATGCGGACTTATTTAACACGATTTTGAAGTTATGTGATTCCATGTTTCACCAGAAGTAGAACTTCGATAATGCGCTATTACTTTAAATAATAAATTTCGAGCACTTACGTTATATTGAAAGTAATAGCACATTATTGGAATTTGACTTTCATCTTAATAATTTCAATATTTTCAGTGCTTTATAATAGTAAGATTTTATGCAATAATGAAATTAAAATCATGATTTCCACATTTTATGCTTACACACATTAAATTTTACAAGATTATAATGTAAATTTGTTCAAACACTGTGCGTGTTAATTTTACATTTTAAATCACATTGTTTTTGCTTTTTAAAAAATAATGTAATCAATTATTAATCATTTAGTGTCCAAAAGTTTATTTTTAAAAAGTGAGTAATAAGCAGTGAAACAAAATTTGATTTTTAAACGGAATTGAAAATTAAAAAATTAAAGACAAAAATAAAAGTTTAGATACAGAAGAAAATGTAGAAAAAGATAATGAAACAGAAGTGGAACCTGTTCCTTTCACTTCAAAAATGATTCGAAGAGGTCTTCAACTTTCTAATCAGTTGGCAAATTATTTTCTTACTAATGACACTAATCATGAACGTGCTCTTAAATTCCAACAAGAGCTAAATGATTGTATGTCTGGATATCTCGTTCATAAACAATTAATAAAATCATCATCTCAAAGATTAATTACTAATTACGTTGTCACCAGAAAACAATTAACACAACATGGGAGTGACATTGGCGCTAGTTGTATTTTCTCTTGTGGAGAATGTTTTTTTACCAATTTGCAAACGAACCTGTTTAACGGCTGTAATGTATTCGCTAATTATTTCCATTCTACAATTTAAAGTTTGTACTTTCTACATATTTTATTTATACAAATTCAAGTTTAACACACACACATATATATATCTACTTCTGGAGTAATATTTATAAAAGTTTTTAATTACATAATAATATTTATAAAAGTTTTATTTACACCGTTAAACACAACAACGGCAAATAGCGATAATAATTAAAATGTGTATAAAAATGTAAATTACTGTAAATTATGCATAAAAATATATTGTTTTGAATGAAATTAAATATTAAAGTTAAAAAGAGTTTGTCTAGTATCAATTTTTTTCAAATTTGAAATTTTTTATTAGTCATATTTTATTTCCTTTTTTTTTTGCGCAAATTTTAAAGTAATTTTACATTGGTGCTTTGCTTTTACGTGAATTTTGAAAAATCACAGACTGCATCCCCCCTTTTTCAATGTAAGTTACGTCTATTTTTGCGCGATTTCGTTTGCGTGTGTTTTCTGAGGAACCTATCTATCGCGTAAAGCGAGACCCAGGTGTATATATATATTGTGACCTTCTGGTTTGGCACCAGAAATATTAATTGTAGTTGTATAATATTATATTAGTAACTTCTGATATCTAATTTAAAAAAAAAAAAATAACGTGAAATTTTTAAAAATTTTTATTTATGACTTAAAACTATGGTTAGAAGTACTTGTAGATGTAATTTAATAATTATTAGATGTTTAGTATCTTACTTTAGAGTATAATTAATGATAGGATAGGGGTGGCTTGTCATAAAAATAGTCAGTATAGTTTGAGTTAATGCTAATTTGTTTTATTTGTTCACAAAGCACAGTACTAAGACTTGTTTGAATGATTCTCTAGTTCATTTGCTTTATAGTATAAACAATGAAATATATTTAACTCATCATCATTAAAATAATCATTTAGTCATATCAGTTTAGTGTCTATAGTACCTTATTTGTAAATATTCACATATGTTTGTATCATTATTCCACTTCATTTTTCATTCATATGCTTCATTAAACCATTAAATATATCTCATATCCAAATATTTAATTTCATAACTAATAGTGTTAAAAACCAGCTTAATTACATTTTAAGTGAATTAATGGATTATTGGACTGGTGAATTATTGAACAATAATTATACTAGAAAATATTTTATTTGTTAAAATATTTGTCATTAGTTTTATTCTGTTGTTTTGGAAGTACAGAATATTTAATTCTTAGTTCAATAAATATTTGATATTTTTTTTATTTATTTAAAAGACAGAATAATTCCCCTCCCCCACTTTCTTTTTCAAGATAAGAAAGTTTCTTGCATAAATTAAGTCTTATTGCAATGGAAGGAACAAATAGTCTCTATCTGGTGACCTTTGAACTTTCAAATAACCTTGGGCTATTGGAAGAATAAATGTTAGGCCATATTTTAAAAAGCTATAAAAGGGTTAATTACAATTCTTAGGGGACTGCTAACTGCAGATTGCTGACAAATTTTCTATTAATGAAACAAAGTTTAATAAGTATACTTTTGTGTATTATAAGTTAATTCTTCCAAAGCCAAGTTTTGAAAGTATAAAAAATATTATTGGTTCTTAAACATGACAGAGTGAACAAACCTAAGAGGTACATTGATTCTGTTCTTAAGCTAACTATTTAAATTCTTAAACTATTATTTAGGAAGCATATGTGTGTTTGTGCTATATATTATTTAAATTTAATTGCCAAAACTGAAGAAAGAATGGAGATGTATAATAGTATTTTAAATTTGCTTTATTTAAACTTTAAACCTAATGGAAAAGAAGAATGTTTGTTTATTTTTCAAAATTATTTTTCTTAAAATCTAAGTATAGTCTTAATGGAGCAACTGTGTATGTTTATTATGTTGCAAAATGTGCGAACTCTTTATGGTTCTCACAGATAATTCAACCGATGACGTATTACCCTGAAGGCATATCAGTCTGATGTTGCGATTTTTAAAATAATGTCTCCAAGGTATCTGCGGACACATGTAATCGCTAAAATGTGTCCGCAGATCACGTGAACATGGTATGTTAAAAATCACAAGATTAGACTGATATGCCTTCAGGGTATTACGTCATCGGTTGAATTATCCAGGTCACATGATAAAAACTATTCAAAAATGAAAAAAATCTGATGCAGGTCAGGCAAATACTAAAAAAAAATAAAAAAAATGTACATGCATGCGTCAAAATATTATGCTCAATTATAAAATACAGGGCGTAGTGCTGGAATTGGCAGGGGTCCGATGTTTTTGTCGAGCTGAAGGCTCGGCGTACACATATATCAGACATTGTATTACTCTCATAGCTGTAATTTTTATAATTGCTGATGAATTTACGAAAAAAAATTTCTGTATGATATAATTCAGAAATTAAAAATAAAATTAAAACGTAATTCAATGTAAGTTTGAGAATTGTAGAAATATTAACAAATATTTTTTGTAAATAAGTTTGAGAATTGTAGAAATATTAACAAAAAATTTTTGTAAATTTAAAATAAACAAATAAAACACTTTACCCGAATTAATGTGAATCTTGCATTAATGGCGTCCTTGGAGAAAACGTGTTATCACATGCATTGTAATTTTAAAAACGTACTGTATATTGCTAATTTGTTTTAAAAAATTATTGAAAATTATTTACACATTAAACATAATTCAATGTAAGTTTGAGAATTGTAAAAATATTAACAAAAAATTTTTGTAAATTTAAAATAAACAGATAAATAAAACACTTAAAAATAAAATTAAAATGTAATTCAATGTAAGTTTGAGAATTGTAGAAATATTACCAAATACTTTTTGTAAATAAGTTTGAGAATTGTAGAAATATTAACAAAAAATTTTTGTAAATTTAAAATAAACAAATAACTTTACCCGAATTAATGCGAATCTGGCATTAATGGCGTCCTTGGAGAAAACGTGTTATCACATGCATTTGGTAATTTTAAAAATGTACTGTATATTGCTAATTTGTTTTAAAAAATTATTGAAAATTATTTACACATTAAACGTAATTCAATGTAAGTTTGAGAATTGTAGAAATATTAACAAAAATTTTTTGTAAATTTAAAATAAACAGATAAATAAAACACTTTACCCGAATTAAGAGCTCAAAAAAGTAACTGTGATGTTGTGGATAGCAAAATCACAATAGACAGAAAAATCAAAAAATTTCCCAAACCTCTCTACGAATTTTAAATCTTGCGGGTGAAAAAAAAAATTGACTCTCTGATGGATTAATCACGCCAGTCACTTGGTTGCCATGACAATGTTGTCATGCAAAAATTGACGATGTCTACCGGAAGGGAAATCGGTAAGTGTAATATGTCATCGGTTGAATTATCCGTAACTACCCTCTTTATTAAATATATCAAGAACTCTAAATAATAAATCTGTGCTAGTTATAAAAAGGAGATGGTTTGAGAAGGATGCGTATGAATCATTTAATTTTATTGTCATTATTATTGCAACATTTGCTTAATTATTTCTACTTTGCCTATTTTTTTTTTTTTTTAAAAAAAGACTAAATGTGCAATTGAATGCAGTGTTAATATTTATCTATTTTTCCAATTACTATGAGAAATGAATTTAGAAAGATAGATAAACCTAAATATGATTTCGTTTTGTTAATTGCTCTCCTCATTTACGGTAGAATTTCTTTATCTAGAATATTGCCAACAAACTCATGTAAATGTAAATAAATATTGTCAGTTAAATAATCATATATGTTCATGAATGGCTCTAAAAATAGAAAATAAATGCTTGAATATATCCCATAAATGAAATATGAATTATTACTTTATTTGCATCTTGATAAAAGAAAATGTTTATTGCTTAATTAATAAAAAGTTATCCTATATAATATTTCTAGTGGTTCATTAGCCTTGCTAAAAAACATTGAATACACTATTCTGGATCCCAAATAATGTTGTTTTCCTGCAAGAATGTGTTATGTATTCATCATTATTTATCTTTGTGCTAATAATTTTTATTATTTAAGATATAACCAAGAGATGTCATTTATAAACTGTAATAAACTTTTCATTTTACAACCAAGAAAAAGAAGAAAAAAAAGAACTTTAGTTATTATTATATTATTTAATAGTATTTAGCAGATAGATAGTTTACAGATTGTTTTATTATTTTTATTATTATATTTATTCTTGTTTTCTACAAGAACATCTCATTAAAAGCATAATATGAAGAAAATATTATGCTAGGTAATTTTTTTTTATTAGTTTAGTATAAGTTTTATCGTGTGTTCTAATATAAACATACATGTGTGGTAAAGGGAGACATCCAGTTAATGTTGAAGGGGTAATAGTTATTTTAAAAAGAAGCTCATTATATCAATTCTTATAGTATATCTATGCGTTTTTCAATAGATTAGAAAAAAATTATTTTCAATAATTATTTAACCTAGAATATAAAGCTTTATTATTTATCTAAGCCAAACTTTTGCTTTAGATTTGTGTTAACGTAAATGCACTATAAAAAAGATTATTTTGTCTTGCCTTGCCAATAGAAATTATTGCCTTGTTTTTCAACCATCATTAGTATGTTACCAAATCATAAATATTATATTATCAGATATGAAATATTTATCCATTATTGCTTTTACAGTTAGTAATTGATATTTTTACGGTAGTTCTTTGCTTACTGGGATTTAAATTGTCTGTGTATTATTATGCTTGTATATGTGTGTGTATTATTAAATTCAACTATAATAATGTGTAAATTGCAAGTAAAAAAAAATGATATAAAGTCTATCATTTTCGGAGGAAGTGAATGGTCAATTGATTTGGAAAGATTAGAGATTTATTTAAGTATGAATTTATTGTTCTTTATTATACTTGAATGGAAAAGTATCCAGTGGCTATACAGAGTAAAGTTATTGATGTTCCATAGTATTGTATGGGATTGAGTAATCTCTCCCCTTTTGTTATTTGAATATTTGATATGGTAGATTGGCTAGTGTATTGTATGGGATTGAGTAATCTCTCCCCTTTGTTATTTGAATATTTGATATGGGTAGATTGCCAGTGTATTGTATGGGATTGAGTAATCTCTCCCTTTTGTTCATTGAAGTATTTGATAGGAGTAGATTGAATCCTCCAATTTTGATATTTGATATTATGAATTAGAGTACATGAAGCCAAGTATATTATCTCCCTGATTATGTAGTGATGAGATTTATTCCCACCAGTTTATTTAGTCTCAGAAGTTAGACTAGAAAGTTGTTGTGTTGTTATTTATATGATTTGAATTGTAAAAATCTTTTATCCCCATGTGCTTATTGAACATTTTTCCATCTTATACTTATAGCCAAGAGCCATATAATTTATTGATAAAAGAAAAACAAAAGCAGAATTGATTTTCTTACAAAACAGCTGTAGTAAAGTTAATGATAAAAGCTTGATGGTTCATTGTCTTTGTCCACATTATGATTTATTACAAGTTCATAAGTAAACCGATTGGATTGATTAGTATTAATTACTTATTCTATGACACACAGCATAATACAGACTCATGCATAAGGTATTAATTTGAAAGATATGAAAAAATACACCATTGATGTAACTTTAATTATCATTTTAAATCATTTTGTATTTATCATTTAAGTTTCACATCATCAATTTTCAATATTCAATCATCATTTGAGTAAGTAAGCAAAGATAAAACATAATTAATGAATAGAATTATTTATTTCTATTTTGGCAAAATAAAACATAGTTAATTAATATAATTCTTTACTTTATTTTTGCAAAGACAGAGTATATTTAATTAATAGAGTTATTTATTTCATTTTGCAAGATATAGTTTGACAAGAATATATTTAATTAATGGAGTTATTTATTTCATTTTGCAAGATATAATTTGATAAGAGTATATTTAATTAATGGAGATGTATATGTCATTTTGCAAAACGTAGTTTGATATTATTCTTAGGTTTCAAACCTCTTTACTTTATTTTTAGATAATGTGCATTTGAAGTAAAATGCCAAAATTTTAGTTTTATGTTATAATTGAATATAAATATTTAACCATATGTTAGTTATTATAGACTTATTAACTAATTGATAATTTGAGAGTACTAAAAAAATAAGATGTCGAATGTAAAGGAAACTTTTGTAGTTTATTGTTTGAAGTTTAGGGCTATACTACTTCAATTTCATATGTTTATCAGAAGTGACTGATAACTGAAAACCATTTTGCAGTAAAATGTAAAGATTTTCTTTTGGTTCATTCTGTTAGTATTAAAAATATAATGTGTTTCCATGTGTCAGATTAGAAATTAGAAAATTATATTGTGTTATCTATTTTTATGTAAACTTTAACCATTGGTGCTAAATACATCCAGAACTTGTATTTGTACCAATTAGAAAGAAATTAAATGATTGCTTAACTATTTTCTAATTTTGTTAATAAATGTTTTATTATTCAAAATTGTATTTAGAATTCTTTTTTAAGATACATTCGTATTTCATATTTCCACACATGCTCACACATTTACTTTATTTAATATGATATTATTGTACTTTTCATTTAATTTAATGATAAACATCCAGATATGATGATGTTGATTTCCTTGATCCAAACACTGTATGAAATGTTAATTATTTACTGATTTTCTAAAAAGGTTTCATCATTTAGTAATTGTTTAGATGGTGAATTAAAATCAAAATGTGCCCCATTTCTTTCATTATCTAACTGCCATTATTTAGTTAGAGTATTGCTTAATTTATATCATTATTTTCATAATAAGTAAATAGTAGTTTTTAAGAAGTAGATTTTACATTAAGCTATGCAATAAATTAATTCCCTGAGATATTCAATTAATTCAGAGTAAACATTAAATTCAATTAACTAGTTTAAATTATTGTATAATTAAATGTTCAGTAAGGTTAGGTTTATTTTATATTTAGTTCCAACTTACTACACAGTACAGTGATTAAACATTACATTTTAGTTATTAATTTAATTTTCTAATATGGTAGAGGTTGTTCAATGCATGTGGATGATGGGAGGAGGTGAAGTATAGACTATAATTAGTTAATTTTAGATGGTAGAATTTTACCAATATAATTCTTATTTATTATAGAATTTGATAGATGTTTTATTTCCTATTAATTATAATATTTCCTCTCACATCTAATGTACATTTTACACCTCATAGACCTCTGTATCCCTCAACTGAGATAGGCTAAGGTGAAACTTTGTTTAAGAGCCTCATAAATAAATTTAGGATAAAGTTAAATTAATAGTTTATTCTATGGTTCATAGAATTGGCGCCCCCGGGTATTTGTGGTTGATGGTAATCAGTGATGAGGGGTTACAATATATATATATATTAAGACTATCACCTTAAGACTATGCACCTGAAATTCGAGAGGAGGGACCTCTACAAATCTTTAACACAAGATTAATGACTTTAAAAGACAAGAGTGGTGACTCTTTTCTTCAATCTACTTTTTTAAATATTAAGGCTATCACCTTAAGACTATGTGGCTGAACTTCGACAGTAGGGACCTCTACAATTTAGTGAAATTATAATTTAGGAGGGATTTTTTAAAATTCAATTTGACCAATTTGATTTTTTGGCTTCACCCTAAGCTTAAAATTTAGTTACGACTATTTTTCCTGTATTATTTAGAACACTGAGTGACTAGAGAATTAAAGTTTCTAGCTTGAAGATTAATGTTGTGATGTTAAAAATCTCATGAATTCTTTAACTGCTAAACATTTGTTTATTATTTTGTGGATTACATTTAATGTTGCTTCCGTTCATATGTATTCTCATTATAAAATAATATAATCTGACAAATATCAGGCTAATAATTACAAAGCAATGACAAATTTTACTTTTGGGTAAAAGGAGTCCGAAGTGGAAAAAAGATTTAAATCTCCATCTAAAAATATAAAAGACAACCAAATATTTATAACTTAAAATTTTCTATTAGCCAATCAAATCAGTCTCTTCATATGTTAGTTCTTAAGTGTTTTTTTGCAAATAAAAGAGATTATACAGTATACCAAAATATTATTATAATTATTATTATAAGAAAAGCAAGAAGATGAGGAGGAAAAAGAAAAAGAAGATGAGAAGGAAGAAGAAAAGGATGAGGAAGAAAAAGACGAGGAGGAGGAAGAAGAAGAAAAAGTTATTCAGCAGAAAGCAGTTCATCTGCATAGAATGTAGTTTTCTAACTCTATTTTATATAGTCTCAAAGTACTTTAAATACTAAGATGACAAGGTAAAATTCTTACCTATATACAGTTCTTACTGACCATAAGTGTTTGAAAATTCTGAACAATAGCTACTTAACAAATGATCAGCTGATTCAATGGAGCTTGATCTTACAGAAATTTCAATATAGAGTAGTCTATTGCCCTGGCAAGTATAACACTGTCACTGATATCTTAAGTCAGCACTCTGTAGATCTTTCTCAGCATCATCTCCACTCTGATAATTTAAGTATCACCATGATTACTTTGGTTATAGATGATTCTGTAAAGGAAGATTTACGGAAACTACCAGAAATACAGGTGAATAATTATGCTCCAATGGTAGCATACATGAAAAGAGCATGGGATCCCTCACGAATGACCTATCTAAGTTATAACAACAAGAAGGAGCTTATTGTACCAAGGATGGTATCCTTCAATACAAGGTTACTGTGGAAGAAGATTCCTGGAGAATCCTCATACCTAAAAAGCTTAGGAATCATTTGATTGAATACATGCATTGTCTTCTATGGTCATTTTGGACCGCATAAGGTTGAATATGTTCTCCGAGAATTATTTTACTAGCCAGGGATGTACTCCAATATTTTATCAGTTCTCAGAAGTTGCCACAGCTGTTCACAAACAAAACCTGTAAATAAAAATTTTACTGGAGTCTTGCAACCAATTTTGGCTTATGATCCTAATGAATTACTATCCATTGACTTTTATGGTCATTATCAGCATATTGGTGCTACCAGTTTTAGTTGTCATGTATGATGTCTTTTCAAAATACGTGACAGCTTATCCATTAAGAAGGCTGATGCTTTAAGCACTATGAAAGTTTTACAAGAGCAGTAAATTCCTGGCATTGGAAAGCCTCAATGTATACTCTCGGACCATGGAACACTCTTTACATCTCACCAGTGGAAGCAGTGGCTTCAGCAACAGAGTATAAAACATTTATTGATATCCATACATAACCCTCAATCTAACCCCTGTGAGCGAGCAGGTTATGAGAGAGATTAACCATTTATTTTGGCCTTATGACAACCAAAACCACAGAGAGTGGGTGAAACAGACTGAGAATGTTGTTAATTACATTAATTGGACATTAAATGAGTCCACAGGGTTTACACCCATTAGGTTGCATTTCAGAAGAAATCCTATACTCATCAAAGCTTCATTACCCAATTGATAATATTGATAAAGAAAGGGACAAGGAAAGGGCTAGGATAAAATTAAAGTGCATGGCTATGTAAAGTGTGCAAACTGGCATCTTTGCCAATTCGACATTGGTGATTGGGTTTTTGTCAGAAAACCTCATGTGAGCAATCCAACACAGCATCAATACAAAATTTTTTTTTCCTGATATATAGACCCTTTTACTATAAAAAATATGGTCAGAATGGCTTTCTTCTGGAAGACAAGTCAGGAGATCAGGGGTCCTATAATGCCCATAGTCTTAGACCTGCTGAATCAAAGATCAATAATGATATATTAAGTAGTAAAAATTATCATAGATATAATAAAGTGATTGGTTGCAGTTAGCATGTGGGGGGGGGGGGTAACATGTTTTTAAAAAAAAATAGCACAGCAATGGTTTTTTTTATTGGATGATCGGGCAGTTGAGCCAGATAGTTTATCCCTATAAACGTCACTTTATAATTTTATTTTATTTTTATTTTTATTTATTTATTTATTATTAATCAAACAATACACATATATATAAAAAGGAGAAATACTCCAAACAAGATAAACTTGTGCTAGGAGTTTTCTTAAATTATTAATTACAAATCAAAAACAAAAACACCAACAAAAATAACAACAATAATAATAAAATACATTACTATACTATAAATACTAAAACAAGTAAACCAAAAACAAATAATATAAGAATAAATACAACCAAATATATATATATATACACATACATATTAAACAACAACAAATATATATGTATACATACACATTAATTAATCAATATATTACACATGAGACAATAACCAAAATTTTAAATAATTTTTAAAAATATAAAAAGATAAATTATTAACATCAATTGAACAGTCAGTAATAAAAGAATTAAAGAGCCTGAGTCCATTGTAACTAAATTGGAAGAGACTGCTTTCTAAAGAAAAATCTGGAACCACCAGTTGAAATTTGTTAGCCAAGCGGGTATTTATAATTGATACTTTACGACACAGTAAAAAGCGACGACGATATATATCAATGATAATTCTAAACTTATATAGTTTAGAAACAGACAACACACCAGAATTGACATATATATCTCGCACAGAGGTCAATCTATGTCTACCAAAAATAATACGCATTGTATAATTTTGCAAAGTATGTAATTGAGATAGTGAGTAATCAGTAGAGCCACCCCAAATGGAAATATTGTAACATAATATACTCTGATAACAAGCAAAATATATAGTCATCAAAGTAGATCTAGGTATGAATTTAACCAGATAATAAAATAAATAATTAATTTTACGTAATGAAACATAAGTAGACAATGTGTTTAGACCAAGATAACCTTGAATCAATATAAATGCCTAAATAGAATAATTATCAACAAAACTAATGTTACAACATGTACAAATACTTTTTGAATGAATATTACACTGATTACAAATCTTAATACTAATTGAATGTGTAGTGTTTATAAGAGAACAGAATACCTCTGTTTTATTACTATTAACCATTAAATAATTTATCATAAGCCAGTTACTTATTAATTCTAGATCTTTATTAATCAATTGCTCCAGAATACTATATGAAACAGCATCACAAGACAAAGCAATATCATCAGCAAACCCATAAATCTTTGAATTCAAAGATAAATTAAAAATGTCATTTATATAAATTAAAAACAGTATAGGGCCAAGTACAGAACCTTGTGGAACACCATGATTAACTAATCCAAATTCTCCAATAATACCATGTATTTTAGTAGCCTGTCTCCTATCCTTCATGTAACTTAACAACCAAGAAGCAAAATGACCTCTAAAACCATATGAACACAATGTAACAAAACTGTATGATTAACAGAGTTGAATGCTTTGGATAAATCCAAATAAACAGCTGCTGTCTTGAGACCCTTATCCAATGATAATGTCACATTATGTACATGGTTATAAATAGCATCTAAAGTACTCTTTCCAGCAACAAAGCCAAACTGATACACAGAAAACACTTTATGAACATTCAAAAATGACATCATCTTATCCTTAACTGCCATCTCAAATAATTTAGCAACAACAGATATTATAGAAATAGGTCTATAATTGCTAATAATCAAAGGATCACCTTTTTTAAAAATGGGTGTAATAATCCCTACTTTCAAACATTCAGGAAATACACCAGAAGATAAAGATAGGTTAAACAAATAAACTAATACAGGTATAAAAGCTATTTATTATCTTTCACAATTTGGGATGTTAATTTATCTAATCCAGAAGAGCGAAATTTTTTAAATGTGGATCAGAGATAACTGAAATGACACATTTGAACAAAAGAAAGTATCAGAAACAAATGAGAAGTCATATCATTAATAGATTCTATGGTTTATATACAAAGAAATTATTAAAAAGATCAGCCACGTATTTTTCATTACCTTGTACCTCTAACATGACATCATTATTCTTAATATAAGTAATTTGATCAGAAGATTTTTTAACCAAAGAGTTTATTGCTTTCCACTTTAAAGAAACATTTTTATTACAAAGAAATTCCCTATAATAATTCGATTTTGCTATTTTAATATCACATTTAATTTCTTTATTAATCTGCTTTAAGACAATTGAACTGCAGAACATTTTAACCTATTTCTATAATTAATTTTTCAATCAACTGATCTGAAATCCACAAAGAACGTTTTCTATTTTTATTATTTAGTTTAATACGACAAGTAGCCTTATCAATCAAAGAACAACAAATATTTTGCAATTCTAAAAGCTTTATCAACATTATCCAAATCAAAAATACAATCCCAGTTTTGAATAGATAATAAACGATTTAATTTAATATGTGATAATTTATCAACTTACCTACAGCTAATCGAATTATTACGAATCAATCATAGACAATTTTAAAAAAGTTGCAAAATGATCAGAATATTTAATTCAGATACACCAGATTCAAAATTATAATCCTGATCAAGTCTAATAAAAATATGATCAAGCAGAGATTTACAATTTGGCGTTATGCGCGTAGGTGAAAAAATCAACTGATCAAAACCACAACTATATAATAAATCCAAATATTTACAGGTAGAATTATGTTCCCCACTCAATAAATCAATATTTATATCACCAATCATTACAACAGAAGACGAACACAAATTAGATAACAAATTATCAAGTTCATAAATAAATGTTGTAATAGAACTAGTACACGATCTATATATTGCTATTAATGAGAGAACTCCGTTTGGAAAATTAAGCGTTACCAATATTGATTCAGCGGTTGTAAACCTGAGAATCTCATAAATATAATTTAAGTCATTTTTTATAAAAAATCATTAGACCTCCTGATCGCGAATACGAACGTGGCGCTAGTAAACTCTTATAACCGTCCAAAACATATAAATATTGTTCCTCATTAGAAATCCATGTTTCAGACAGAATAATAATATAATTTATTTTTAGTCCATTTAAAAATACATTGAATTCATCAAAATGAGCTCGTATACTACGAATATTCAAATGAAAAATGTTTAAGTCTTTATAATCCGGAATGTTATGAGATCGTATACTAGATAATGAAAATCAGATGGAGGATAAATCTGCTTCACTTTTTATAACAACAGTGGGAGAATTATTGTCATTTCTGATATGTACCAAACCATTTCGGATAAACGCCACACCTTGTATTTGGTCACGCTCTTCCGCTTCGCTTTCCAAAACAGCTGCCGAGTAGCCAAGGAAATCCGTTCATTAACGTAAATACGTTGATTATTATTTTCCAATGGCAAAATATCTGACACTAAAATAACAGATTTCCTATTACGCAAAAAAGATCTAGCCATATTTCGAGAGTTAAAACAAGCAATAACAAGTCCTGGTTTATTCATCTTAGCCTTTGTACGAAATACCTGTTCTAA
This sequence comes from Epiperipatus broadwayi, assembly GCA_028023455.1. NCBI lineage: Eukaryota > Metazoa > Onychophora > Udeonychophora > Euonychophora > Peripatidae > Epiperipatus > Epiperipatus broadwayi. The sequence continues at coordinate 23,505 of JAQFVV010001029.1, read as the reverse complement.
ATCATTATTAGAAAAATGTTCAACATTAAGTTTATTTGCTATTTTAGAAACAACTTGCAACAAATCTTCATCACTATGATAAGGAATGCCCTGCAGCTCAATTTCAAAAGCCATTTGAAATCTTTCCAATGTCTCCACTTTAGATTTTAACAAAGATAAATCATTGTTATGTGCATTATAAGTAGAAGATAGATAAGAAATATCCTGACTATTCTTTTCAACCCTTGAATGCAAAATATCAAAATCAGCTTGCATTTTGGAAAGTTTGCGTCAGCTCCGATAATGTATTATGAATAACTGGTAACAAGTGCAATTTCTCCATAATCTGCTGCAAAACTAAACTATCCGATGTCGGGGAAGGATTTATTTCTGTATTAGTAGTAGAAAAAGAATCTTTACAAAAAGCACATCTCCAAGCTTGCCTTTTACCTATAGACATACGTCTGTATGTATTTTCCGATAACGTTGAACACGTGTAATGCATTTTGCAATTACAACCATGACACGAAATATAATTGCCATTTTTAGGCAACGAAGTATCACAAATACCACACTTATCCATGTTAAATATATCAAATCACTTTAGAAAACAAAAAATAGGCAACAATAAAAATAAAAAATCAGATAATAATTAATAAAATTAGCTAAAATAGTAGAGATAGTAAAAAATGAACGTCCACTAATTATAATAATAATAATAAAATCAACTTTTGGTTTTATTAAATTTTAAAAAAAAAGCTATGTAAAAGTTTGTTTATAAAAGTACGTATAATAATACACATACTTAATTCTTTAAAATTTGGTCTTTTCTCTTTTTTTTAATAGATTTTAATTCTAAGATAGTTTTTTTTTTTACCATTGGTTTTTTTTAGAGTGATTAATGGCAAATAAACTTTTAATTGTATTCTTATTCTGATTATAATTAATTTCTAATTATTTTTTTTACTAAGCTGAGACTTATTTTAAATATTTTGAATTAATTATAAATAAGATTTATCCTGGAGAGAATCTTTAATTAGGATTAATACTGAGATAAGGTTGCCTGTGGAAAAAAACATTAATTAAAAAAAATGTTTTAGAAAGATAGAATTTTTTTTGTTTAAAGGAGAGACCGGGGATTGCAGATGGGAGATTTCACCAGCTATGATTAATGCTGCTGCTAGTTAGTTGGAGACCATTTTTTTACACCAATTTAAAAACTGTTTTACTTGCTGTGTGGTTATAATTGCTTTTATGACAAAACTATATTCAAGGAAGAACTGTCCCAATAGAATTTTCGCCCTGTCTGGATAGACCAACTCAAGACAGATCTCTGAGCCAAATCATCCCACTAAACATGCCATTCCCCCCCCCCCCCCATCCCCCCACCCCCAAACCCGGCCCAACCACCCCACTAAACATGCCTTAAAACATATACAAAAACTGAGCCAGCATTGCCTCATGCCTTCTCAAACAAAATTGAAACCTAAAGTCTTCACCGGAGTTTACCATGGAGTGAACACTATATATGCCACTGGAAAGCATCAGCCAATTCTGATTTTATACCTTGAGGTAACATGTTTCCTTTATTCTTTCCAGGATAGAATTTTTAGTCTCAGCTTAATTTTAAAAGTAACTTATTTTATTATATTACTTGTTTATTAAATTTAAAATATTTAGAGCATATATTCTGTTTGCTTTTTGTTGTATTTATTGTAGCCATTGGAATCTTAGTTTTAAGAGTCCAAATATTCTCAGAGAGTGGTTGTGAGATTGTATGTTATATTCCTACTATTTCTTCTTTTATTACACTAATGATTGCTAAATGCTTTGGAAGTTTTTGTAATTTTTTTATTTGCTCACCTATCCTTAATTTTCAGTGTAAGATAGTTAATTTTAAATATGTTTAGTTTGCAGTTCTTGCAAACTTCAAATCTTTCAGCTCGCAGTTTATTGTCTTTATTGTTCTAGATTTCTGAAATGAGAGTTTTCTTTCTAGATTACAAAAAATTGTAATCATATTTTTTTGACTTGTGTGTGAAATCAACCATGTTTGCTTTAAATGCAGTAAAACATGCAGCAGTCCTGTGGTGTTATAACATCATTAGTTAATAAGCTACTGATTGATTGTCTGCACTGGTTTCATTGATTTCCTACAAGAGCATAATTGTTTCCATATCTCTGAATCAGGAAACCTGAATTGCTGTTCTTTGCAATTTTATAAATCGTCAGCAGGAAGATATTATCCAATCCATTTTTGTTTTTAAATTTTTAGGTGAGAGAAATTTTACTGCCAAGGCATTTAACATTTTCATGCTTGCTGTACTCATGTGTACTCTCAGACAAATATGCGTAATCAAATCTAAGTCAAACTTTTTTATTCATGGCTGGATTTAACGTTATTCTATTGTCCTGATTTTAATAAAATTTACAACTGGTTTAAACTTAATTTGGCTGATGTCGGTCTTAATGATTTTATTTCTCAATTGTCTAAACAATATTAAAGATGTCTTCTTTCTCCTTGAGTTTAGTCCGGCGCATTCAGGTTCATATATCCTGTCCACCCTTAAAATAAATGTCTAGTTCCAAATTTTTAGACAAGTGGCGCCCTTGTGATCAGTATGTGCGAAACCAAAATCTTTCATCCAGTACAATATAATTTGTCAATAAATATAAGTTATGTATATAAAGATTTTAAGACAAAATAATATATTATAGATATCAAATAAAACAATGTAATACAACTAATATTAATATAGAGATAATACTTTGTATAATTGTAATTAAAATATGAATTATGTATGTAATAGAAACAATATGCTTGCATAGAATTACCTGTAAATGAAAGAAGTTATTAATCATATTCTTTCTATAATACGTACATTTTATACTGATCCTCATTCTCATTTGTATTTAACTATTATTTATATAATAGTAATACTTCACTTATAAGCTCATATAATCCATTTTTCAAATCTATAGTTTTTCTCTTCTAAATAACTTCAATAACTTTTCTTATCTCATTTATCCATCTCTTTTTCAATGTTTTGGAATCTAATTTAGAACTTGGGTTGTTTAATTATTATCATCGTATTTCATATACAACTCAGATTTGATTTTAATCTCTTTATTTTTCAATTGTATCAATGATACATATTTGTTCCCTTACTAGTAACAAAATATTTCTACTAAAACCACTAAATTAAAATGTAATTATATGATTAATATGGTGTATTGTATTTTTATCTCTATTAATAATATAGTTACATTCTTTTAATTCGTTATCATAATTTAGTATTACTAGTATTTATATTCAATCATGTTCTGATAGTTCTAAAACATTATTTGTATAAATGAACACATCTGCATTTACATGATTTAATCCCTTTTCTCTCATTTTATAAAGTAATTCTATCTATAGACTTGGTAAAAAGTTTTGAAAAGATGGAATCACATTAATTTCCTATTGATTTCATTCAAACCTAAATCATATTCAAAATCTACTAATATTTAAAAATGATTTGCAAGTTTTAATTTAAATTCATTAAATGTTTCTGAAGATTAAGAATATAAAGTGTAAATATTGTTTTTCTTAATATTTTTTTTTGTTTCTTTAGTTCTGCATTAACACATATCTTACATCTTACTAGTTGAAGATCACTTCCTGTGCTGAATTTATTAAGAACATTACAATCTTGAAATATGTATTTTCTGTTATTCAAAATATAATTCAATTCTGCAGTACCTTCATTTGGATGTTTTTATGTCCACTTCCTTTCAATATGTTTCTCAAAAAAATTCACAATATAACTGTTATGTCATTCATTTTGATTTATAATCCATCATTCAATCTCTTTTATTCATTCTTTATTTTATTTCTTTCAAATATTAATATTTTATTTTTTTCCTGTTCCTTACACTCTTAATCACTTCCCGTTTATTAAGAACATTACAATCTTGAAAAGTATTCTGTTTCAAAATAAATTCAATTCTGCACCCCTCCTTTGGGATGTTTTATCCCCCCCCCCTTTAAATGTTTTTCAAAAAAAATTCACAATATAACTGTTATCTCCACATCCATTTAAATACAAATACAAATCAGTTTTTTTACACTTAACATTTATTTATACATTAATTATATTTGAAATGTGGTTGTACGTACCTTCATTTTAACCGGTTTAATTAGTAAGTCCAACCAAAAACGTGTTGACGCCATTACTGAAGTTTGTGACTAATACTTCCTTTTAATATGTTTCTCAAAAAAAGAATTCACAATATAACTGTTATGTCCACATCCATTTAAATACAAATGAGTTTGTTTACACTTAACATTTATTTATACAATACATTAATTATATTTGATATGTCACTGTACATACTTTCATTACAGTGGGTTTTATTAGTAAGTCCAACCAAAAACGTGATGACGCCATTACTGAAGTTTGTGACTAACACTTCCTTTTAATATGTTTCTCAAAAAAAGAATTCACAATATAACTGTTATGTCCACATCCATTTAAATACAAATAAGTTTGTTTACACTTAACATTTATTTATACAATACATTAATTATATTTGATATGTCACTGTACATACTTTCATTACACCGGGTTTAATTAGTAAGTCCAACCAAAAACATGTTGACGCCATTACTGAAGTTTGTGACTAAAAAATGTTCATCCCACAGCTAACCTTTTGTGACATCTTGTAACCCAATATATAACCCCCATTTCCCCTTAGAATGAGACTTCGTAGTCCACAAAATACACCAGATGTTGACATTGTTGTGAAGGGTGCTCCTTGTATGGTTTTGGAGATGGTTGGCAGAGAGATGTTGGATTGATGTTGTCTGTGGTTTCTGCTGCCACTAAAGGTAGTGTTTTTGAAGCATCAATCAGTTCCTCTGCTGGAGTTGAGCTGGATTGGTCGGTGACAGTCACTCTTGCTCGCAATTGATCTATGTGCTTGTGTTGCACCCCTGAGTTCATCCAAACTTCATATGACAAGGGGCCTGTTCGCTGTTCTATTGTGGCAGAAATCCAAGGGGAGCCCCTACCGGTGGCTCATGCAAAAAATGCATCATCTGGTTGAAATTCACATATTCTCTGCATATTTGGTGTGGCTCTTGGGGCTCTATCCGAATGTATGAAATCCAAGCATGTACGAAGACATCTGTTGAAAAGCATTTTGGCTGGGCTTAATCCTGTGATTGTAGATGGTGTGATGTGTTGAGTTAATAGGTATCGAACTAGATGCTGGTTCCAATTTCCATGTGTGTCACATCTGAAGCTCTCTTTTACTGACCTCTCTGCAAGACTATTACTTGTCAGATGGTAGGGTGCGACACGTGCATGTCGGACTCCATTACTGATGAGGAATGTCAAGAATTCTGATGATGCGAATTGTGGTCTGTTATCGGATACCACACATTCTGGTATTCTGTGGGTGGAAAATAATTCTTGCAGTGCTGCAACTGTTGCACTTGAAGTCATTGTTTGCATTCTCTGCACCTCTACCCACTTTGAGTATGCATCCACAACAATGAGGATCATTTGTCCATCGATGGGGCCTGCAACATCCAAGTGCAATCGAGATCATGGTGTCGATTGTGCCTCCGAGTGGTGTGTCAGAGCACAGGGACATGCATGCCTTACGACTTGGCAATGCATGCATTTTCCCACAAGATGTTTATGTCTCAGTTCATCGACAGCCACCATACATATGACCTTGCCAATGCCTTAGTTCTTACAATGCCTGAGTGACCCAAGTGAAGTTCATTTAGGATGAATTTTTGTAGTGATGAAGGTATGATGACATGAGAGCCCCACAGCAGACAATTCTTGTGTGTAGAGAGTTCATTACATCTATTAAAAAAAGGTTGCAGTTTCATGTCTGTGGCATTGTTTGGCCAAGTGGTGAGAATATAGTTTTTTACAGTTGTTAACAAAATGTCTCTGCATGTCACTTGTGCCACTTGTTCTGCCATCACAGGGGGAATTCCAATTCTTCCAAAAACAGGACACCACCAAATTTAGGGCCTTCATCTTTGGTTGACGGATGTGGGCATCTGCTCAATGCATCTGCACTTGCAATCTTCCTTCTTGGTTTGTATTCCAGCTTAAAAGAATAAGCATTTAGTGCATGTGCCCATCTTTGCATTCTGAGTAATAATATTATGGGTGTTGGCTTATCTGAAGTAAATATGCCTAGCAGTGGTTGATGATCTATATTTATTTTGAATCTGATTCCAAAGAGGAAATGATGAAAACATTTAACTCCGAATATTATCACCAAAGCTTCCCTGTCTATTTGCATGTAGTTCCTTTCAGCTTTAGATAAGGTGTGTGAGGCAAAAGCAACTGGGGCAGTTGATTGGGCAATCATGTACTTAGTACTGCCCCACTCCATATGGGGAAGCATCACATGTAAGCTGGACCTCCTGGTTAGGATTGAATGGCCCCAATACACTATTAGAGGTCAATGCATCCTTAAGTTTTTTAAAGGTCTTTTCGTGACTCATTGTCCAGGTGCATGTGATGTTTGTTTGTACTAATTGATGTAAAGGTTCAGCTATGGTTGCTCGGCCTGGAAGGAAATTATTGTAGATGTTTAAGGGTCCTAGAAATGCTTTTAGTTCTCTTTTGTTCCTTGGGGATTGAGCATTTCTAATTGCATCCACTTTCCTTGGTGATGGATGGAGGCCCTTATTATCAATTTTATATCCCAGAAAATTTACAGTGTTTACTCCAAAGACACATTTTTCCTTATTTGCCCTCATTCCACTGTATGACAGTCTTTCCAATACTGTGTGTAATTTTGCACATAAGTCACTCTTCAATGTGGCACAGATTAAGATATCGTCAAAGTATGCATAAATTCCAGGGATGTCTCCCAGCAAGTAGTCAATGACACATTGAAATATTCCAGGTGCCACACAGATTCCATATTGTAAGCATTTCATATGAAAAGCTCCTTGATGAATGATGATGGCTGGTATATTTGCTGATGCCTCATCGACTGGGAGTTGAAGATAAGCCTTGGCCAAATCTATTTTTGCGAAAATAGTTACGTGGAAGAGATGCCAAAAGGTGGACTGCAGGTATCAGGTATGGGTGATTCTGGAGGGCCTTGTTGACAGTCACCTTGTAGTGATCACAATCTCACTTCTCCTGTAGGCTTGAGGATTGGTATATTATTGGGTTGTTCTCTGGCTCAATAATTACTTCCTGGAGCAGTATCTGTAATGCAAGATCTACCTAATTTTTCATGGCAAGAGGTAATGGCCAGGCTCTCATTCTAATTGGAGGATAAGTTGGATCCACTGGCAGTGAAATGCTTGCCCCTTATAAGTTCCTAATGATGGGTTGAATACTTGTGGATATTTGCTAATGACATCTTGGAAGGATGGTTCAGTAATACTATGAACTCCTGATAGTGTAATACCCAGACGTCTGAACCATTCATGGCCCAATAGACTTGTGCATGGGCTCTCTGTTACCAACAATCGTAAGTGGCATGTGTCCTTCCCATATTGTATAGGTACTGCACATTGTCCTTTAAATGCTATTGCATGATGCTGAAAGTCTCTTAGTATGATATCGACTGGTTGTAATTTAGGTATCAGTTCCTTACATATGCCCTTGAATGTATCATATGACATTATGGAATATTGTGACTCTGAGTCAACCTACATTTTGCATTCTCTGCAATATGTGTATATATGTGTGATATCTTTATATGTCAAGCCATTGTGGTGCACTTGGTGGGTGTGATCTACAACTTTGTCTTCCAATTCAGTCACTGTCATGCACTGGTTAGGGGTCTTTGGAGTATTTCATTGCTTTGCTTGGCAAACACATCATAGGTGTCCCATTTTCTGACAGAAATGGCATTTGGTTCTTTTAAAAGGAAATTCCGCTCAGTTGTGCTGACCACCGCATCCATCGCAAGGAGTGGTTCCTGACCAAGGGGTTTCATTGTTTCTTCTGAATGCCATGTTTGAGAGGATGTTAGTGACCACAGAGGATTATTATGGTGAACTGTTGGTGTGTTTCGTTTAATAAATGTCTACAATTGTTGTGGATGAGCTTGTGGGCATGGATTTCACGCACCTGTATTGATGCTGCCTCTGCAGCTAAGCTACGCCAAACAGCCATTTCCAAGGTTTTCTTCCATTAGTAGTTTGCTTTGTGTTGCCTTGTCATGAAATCCACAGATTAATCGGTCCTGAAGATGCTCTGTAAGTGAAGGTCTGAATTCACAACCCTGTCAGATGTCAGAGGTCTGCAAAGAATGTGCTCACACTTTCTCACTCTCGTTGCCAACAATGATGAAATTGAAAGTGCTGGGATATGATGGATGGCTGTGGGTTAAAATACTGTTTTAGGATTTTAATGATGTCTTGGTATAATTTTTCCTGAGGCAATGCTGGAGATATAAGGGAGTGCAGAATACTTAATGTTTTTAGACTACACGCTGCAAGAAAAGTTGCACGCTTCCTGTCATCAGAATTTATGTTATTCACTTCACAAAAAAAAAATCCACTTGCAATGCATATGTATGCTTCTTGATGAGTGATGATGGCTTGTATATTTGCTGATGCCTCATCGACTGGGAGTTGAAGATAAGCCTTGGCCAAATCTATTTTTGCGAAAATAGTTACGTGGAAGAGATGCCAAAAGGTGGACTGCAGGTATCAGGTATGGGTGATTCTGGAGGGCCTTGTTGACAGTCACCTTGTAGTGATCACAATCTCACTTCTCCTGTAGGCTTGAGGATTGGTATATTATTGGGTTGTTCTCTGGCTCAATAATTACTTCCTGGAGCAGTATCTGTAATGCAAGATCTACCTAATTTTTCATGGCAAGAGGTAATGGCCAGGCTCTCATTCTAATTGGAGGATAAGTTGGATCCACTGGCAGTGAAATGTTTGCCCTTATAAGTTCCTAATGATGGGTTGAATACTTCTGGATATTTGCTAATGACATCTTGGAAGGATGGTTCAGTAATACTATGAACTCCTGATAGTGTAATACCCAGACATCTGAACCATTCATGGCCCAATAGACTTGTGCATGGGCTCTCTGTTACCAACAATTGTAAGTGGCATGTGTCCTTCCCATATTGTATAGGTACTGCACATTGTCCTTTAAATGCTATTGCATGATGCTGAAAGTCTCTTAGTATGATATCGACTGGTTGTAATTTAGGTATCAGTTCCTTACATATGCCCTTGAATGTATCATATGACATTATGGAATATTGTGACCCTGAGTCAACCTACATTTTGCATTCTCTGCCATATGTGTATATATGTGTGATATCTTTATATGTCAAGCCATTGTGGTGCACTTGGTGGATGTGATCTACAACTTTGTCTTCCAATTCAGTCACTGTCATGCACTGGTTAGGGGTCTTTGGAGTATTTCATTGCTTTGCTTGGCAAACACATCATAGGTGTCCCATTTTCTGACAGAAATGGCATTTGGTTCTTTTGAAAGGACATTCCGCTCAGTTGTGCTGACCACCACATCCATCGCAAGGAGTGGTTCCTGACCAAGGGGTTTCATTGTTTCTTCTGAATGCCATGTTTGAGAGGGTGTTAGTGACCACAGAGGATTATTATGGTGAACTGTTGGTGTGTTTCGTTTAATAAATGTCTACAATTGTTGTGGATGAGCTTGTGGGCATGGATTTCACGCACCTGTATTGATGCTGCCTCTGCAGCTAAGCTACGCCAAACAGCCATTTCCAAGGTTTTCTTCCATTAGTAGTTTGCTTTGTGTTGCCTTGTCATGAAATCCACAGATTAATCGGTCCTGAAGATGCTCTGTAAGTGAAGGTCTGAATTCACAACCCTGTCAGATGTCAGAGGTCTGCAAAGAATGTGCTCACACTTTCTCACTCTCATTGCCAACAATGATGAAATTGAAAGTGCTGGTATATGATGGATGGCTGTGGGTTAAAATACTGTTTTAGGATTTTAATGATGTCTTGGTATAATTTTTCCTGAGGCAATGCTGGAGATATAAGGGAGTGCAGAATACTTAATGTTTTTAGACTACACGCTGCAAGAAAAGTTGCACGCTTCCTGTCATCAGAATTTATGTTATTCACTTCACAAAAAAAAAATCCACTTGCAATGCATATGTATCCCACAGATGTGGTGAGTCGATGTCGAATGATGCAAGAGAGCCGATAGTAGCCATTACGTGGAATAATAAGTTGACAATTCTAAAATTTATCTGAATGTTTGCGTTTTTTTTGTTTAGTTTTTTTAAGTGAGAAGAATTGCACATTTACGTATGCTAGTTGCCTTATATATATATTTTTTATACAGCTTTGATTTTGTTTGCATGTTCATTTAATATCCCATCTTTGTCGCCAATATTTGTGTTATGTCCACATCCATTTAAATACAAATCAGTTTGTTTACACTTAACATTTACTTATACAATACATTAATTATATTTGATATGTGGCTGTACGTACCTTCATTACAGTGGGTTTAATTAGTAAGTCCAATCAAAAACATGTTGACGCCATTACTGAAGTTTGTGACTAAAAAATGTTCATCCCGCAGCTGACCTTTTGTGACGTCTCGTAACCCAATACATAACAATAACATTTTTCTTTTTCTGCAAATTCCACAAACCTATGTTCCTTCTCATTTCTATTACCATAACCAAATTTATCTACATCACTATCATCTTTCAATTGTTTACCAATTTTAGCATTAAAGCCTTCCATAACAATTTTAAAATGCTGTTGGGTCTGATCAAAAGCCTTTTCTATGTTCAAATAAAAATTCTCTACTACTTATCACTATAGAATTTGTTGGGGCATAAACCTGAACGATCTGCATTTGGTATCTGCTGTTAAATTGTCAGCTTCAATGTTACTTTGTTATTTACAAATGTTCTAGTTGATAAAGCTTTAAATATCATTGCTAAACAATGCAATTTACAAGACCATATTATTAAATTAACAAAACATTGCCTTTCAAATACTTATTTTATTATGTAAAATGGGCAATAATGCAAACAGACTGTGGTGCTCGAATGGGCTCACCAATCTCAGAAGTAATAACTGATTTATTTATGGAATATATAGAAACTTGTACTTTAGATTCAACATCTTTAAAACCTCTTATTTGGCTCAGATACATAGATGACACATTCATCACCTGGCAACATGGTAAAGACAACTTACATGATTTTTTCATGCATATAAACAATACATATCCTAATATTAAATTTACAGTGGAAACAGAAACTGATTGAAAACTTCCTTTTTTTACTGTACTTGTCATCAAGAAAAGGAATAATCTTTTATATTTTTCAATGGTAGTACATTTAGTGGACACAAGCCACAGTACATCACAACACATAAATATAACGTAACCGAGCAGATCTTTTTTTGATTTATCCGATTATATTTTTTATTTATTTATCCGATTTTTGTTTTTATATAAAACAAATACATGTATTAATTAATTATTTTCAATTGTAAACAAACTAGTTTTAACAACATGCATTTATTTCAAACAACAACTTGTCCAAATATGACACCACCGTAACGTTACCGAGCCGACCTTTTTTTGATTTATTAATTAATTATTTTGGATTGTACATAAACTACTTTTTGTTCTTTGTTTGTTTGAACAACCCACATTTATTTTAAACAACTTGTCCAAATACGACTCCGCGAAGCACAGCAATGTGCAAGGACGGCAGAGAATGGTCTAATTATTTTTGACTCTGAAAAAAATATTTCTTTTTTTTTGCTTTTAACGAAAAAAATTTTTCTTGGTACTTGTGTATAATTCAACCGATGACGTATTACCCTGAAGGATATCAGTCTAATCTTGCGATTTTTAAGATAACGTCTCCAAGTGATTTGCGGACACATGTAATCGCTAAAATGTGTCCGCAGATCACGTGAACACGGTACATTAAAAAACGCAACATTAGACCGATATGCCTTCAGGGTAATATGTCATCGGTTGATCACGTGGTAAAAAACAAAAAAACATGGCAAAAATATAAAAATTAAAAAAAAAATTAAACATAAAAAAAAGAAAAAAAATGTGACGCAGGTCACGTGATAAAAAACAAAAAAAAAGGGCAAAAATCTGACGCAGGTCAGGCAAATAGTAAAAAAATATAAATAAAAATGTACATGCATGTGTCAAAATAATTTAGAAAAAACTATATTCTAATTTATAAAACCACCCTATATTATGCTCAATTATAAAAAACAGCGCGTAGCGCTGGAGTTGGCGGGGGGGCCCTTTGTGTTTTTGACAAGCCGTTAGGCTTGGCGTACACCTATACCTTGTATTACTCTCATAGCTGTAATTTTTATAATTGCCCATGAATTTACGAAAAATAATTTTCTGTATGATATAATTCAGAAATTAAAAATTGCCGATGAATTTACGAAAAATAATTTTCTGTATGATACAATTCAGAAATTAAAAATTAAATTAAAACGTAATTCAATTGTAGAAATATTAACAAAAATTTTTTGTAAATTTTAAATAAACAGCTAAATTAAAAAGACGCGATTTAATGCAAATCTGGTATTAATGGCGTCGCACCCTGTAATTTTTATAATTGCCGATGAATTTGTATTACTCTCATAGCTGTATGATATAATTCAGAAATTAAAAATAAAATTAAAACGTAATTCAATGTAAGTTTGAGAATTGTAGAAATATTAACAAATATTTTTTGTAAATAAGTTTGAGAATTGTAGAAATATGAACAAAAACTTTTTGTAAATTTTAAATAAACACCTAAATAAAAAAGATGCGATCTAATGCAAATCTGGTATTAATGGTGCCGCACTTTTACATGCATTTGGTAATTTTAAAAACATACTGCATATTGCAAAATTGATTTAAAAAATTATTTCAAATTATTTACACTTTAAAAACGTAAAGTAGAAATATTAACAAAAAGTACTTTACCCGAATTAATGCGAATCTGGCATTAATGGCGTCCTTGTTATCACATGCATTTGGTAATGTATATTCAAAATTTGTTTTAAAAAATTATTGAAAATTATTTACACATTAAACGTAATTCAATGTAAGTTTGAGAATTGTAGAAATATTAACAAATATTTTTTGTAAATAAGTTTGAGAATTGTAGAAATATTAACAAAAACTTTTTGTAAATTTTAAATAAACACCTAAATAAAAAAGACGCGATCTAATGCAAATCTGGTATTAATGGCGTCCAGAAAACGCCGCACTTTTACATGCATTTGGTAATTTTTAAAACGTACTGCATATTGCAAAATTGATTTAAAAAATTATTTCAAATTATTTACACATTAAAAACGTAATGTAGAAATATTAACAAAAAGTTTTTGTAAATTTAAAATAAACAGATAAATAAAAAACACTTTACCGGAGAATAAATTATTTACACATTAAACGTAATTCAATGTAAGTTTCAGAATTGTAGAAATATTAACAAAAACTTTTTATAAATTTAAAATAAACAGATAAATAAAACACTTTACCCGAATTAACAGCTCAAAAAAGTAACTGTGATGCCGTGGATAGCAAAATCGCAATAGACAGAAAAATCAAAAAATTTCCCAAACCTCTCTACGAATTTTAAATCTCGCGGGTGAAAAAAAAAAAAAAAATTGACTCTCTGATGGATTAATCACGCCAGTCACTTGGTTACCATGACAACATTGTCATGCAAAAAACGTCGATGTCTACCGGAAGGGAAATCGGTAAGTCAAAAACATCATCGGTTGAATTATTCACAAGTACCTTTTTCTTTATTGTCTGATTTCAGGTATTATTTTTATATATAAAAACTTGTATTAATGAATTATTTTTGATTGGAAAGTAATGAATTATTTTTGATTGGAAAGAAAATAGTATTTTTGACAACTTGTCAGCGCAGCGATAGGGTCTCAGGGAGGGGGGTAGATATTTAAAATTTTCATCACATCATCATCCAACTCAAATTTTTTCAGTTGCCAAAACTCTATTCACAAAAGCTATTAATCTTCTATCAGATAAATCAAATTTCGAAGATGAACTAAATCGTATAAGCAATGTTTTATTAACTAATGGCTATAATAGTAAACAATATGGCCCAGTCTTAATTCAAATCTTAAACAATCAAAACAAGAAACAACAACTATTAGAGTTTGTATTCTTTACATAAAAGGAACTACAGACAATGTATTGGATGTATTCTAATACATTATAATAAAAAGACAAATATCGCTTATTAAAAAAATAATGGTATTATAACCAAGCCTAAAGATTCATTCCCTCTTGAAGACATAGAGTTCATGAAATTCCATGTAACATTTATAAAACTTCTTATCTAGACATGAATAATTGTCTCATCAATACTAGAAGAAATGAACATATTAGTGTAGTTAAAAGTACTCATTATCGTCAGCACTATCTCTTCATGCTATAGATACAGGTCAAAGAATTTATTTTTCTAATACAAGAATACTATCCAGATGTGTCAGTCTTCAACATTGTCAGTTCAGAGAAGTCATTGAGATCATTAAAAAGCCAGATTGTGTCAACAAATGCAAAGATACGTGCAAATTATCTTCTATTTGGATTTTTTTTAAAAGCTCATTAATCTAAATAATTTCTCACAATTATTATTTTTATTAATAGAATGTTCATTATTGTTAAACATCAGTGTTTACAGTACACCAATTATTTTATATGTTTCCCAGTTGATGGCCAGTGTCACTTCATTGAAACATTGGTTTATATATATATACTATAAATTATACATGGATATACCCAGATAATATTTCATTTATATCTGTATCCAATGAAAATCTTCCATTTAATATACATATATTCATTGAAAGCATTCAATACTTAGACAAAATCAATATTAATAACTATCGGTGATATCAGTCTGTTGTCAAGGCAACCTTTTAACAATAAAGATGGAAATCTACCTTTATTTACGGATTAATGTGTTTATATAGACACTAAAGATGACAACTTGATTACAGAGAATAAAATTATTGATAAGGTTCCTGTGATGTGATGCACTGTGACTTCTTATACGGAATCAGAAATATCTCAGCAACTATGCCCAGAGAAACCTGTTAGCCACTTTGAATCGTTTTCCAGTGTTTATGCATGGTGAACAGTGCCACCTAGAAGCTTGAATGGAAATCACTGCTTTTGGCTCCCTACCCTGAATACTTCTTTGCATTGACACAGAAACAGTGCCCCATTCAGCCGCTCTAAGCGTAACTCACAAGTACTGAAAGAAGTTTAAATAAACATCATTAATCAGGTAAATACAACCTGTTCTGAATGTAGACCAACAAATAGTTTCTGAATATAGACTAACAAATAGTCAATTATAACGTTCAAACTGCACTCAAATAATGTATTACTTAAATAATAAAACCAATAATGTTCAAGGCTAGATAGGTTTATAAATGTAAAGTTCAATCTCAACCTCTTATCAAGAGTTTAATATGTAAAAGTCTAAAGCTAAACTAGTCAATAAAATAATTAAAGTTTTCCCAAATTAACAATTAAACCAAACTAGCCAAAGAAAGTAAGCTAATACAACCAATGGTTTCATTGCTACAAGCAGATGTCTCAAGTGGACTAAAAGATAACAAATTTGTACTAAATATTACCCACAATTCCACTTACATTAGACACACCCTTAATATTAAAAGAATTTTTAAATAACTTAATAGATTCATACATGAGAAGTCTGCTTGTAGCAGTGAAACCATTGGTTTTATTTTAGAGTTTATTTTCTTTGGTTAGTCTGTGAATTTGGGGTAATTTTGATTATATACATATAATCCTAGAGCATAACATTATTCTGAAATAAATATCAAATCACCACACTTGGTTAAGATATTTAGCACCACCCTCTGTGAAATAAATGTGGATTCTTAATATATTTATGTCACAAGAGGGTGGTGCTGAATTTCTTAACTATGTGTGATGATTTGATATTATATACACACACATATATATATATTGTGCCGGTTCGATGGCCCTGTAGTGGTCTTGCATGGTTAGACTCTCATACGCACCGAGCATGAAGTGACGTATGCTACAGAATGGGACATCGATAATAATTCTCTAAAATATTTTTGATTAAATATGAGTAAATACCTCAAAGAAATTATTAGAGGAAGTAGATTGAACCTAAAATTAGGCCCCTTCCAGACCTTCCTTGTTAAATTGTTTCATTAGCCGATTAATTATACGTTGACTAATTAAAGTGTCCTTACACACCTTTAAAAGTACTGAATATTTCCTTCAGTCTCTAGCGCCACTCATGTTCAAGATTATACTTATTCCTTTTCTTTCCCGAAAGAGTGTGTAAAATGTGACTAGTCATTAATGAATATGAATATTTCGAGACGTTCGGACTAAAATAAAAGAAACAATCCAACTCCCCGGTAAGTTATCCCTATCTAGCTCACTTTATATTCTATAAATCTCAGGTTAACTACGTGGATTTGCATTTTGATTAAAAAAAAAACTATATATCTGTACTAATAACTTAATAATTATTTTAAAGCTAAGTCAAAAACTTATAAACGATTTTAATTACAAAAGTGAATATTTATTATCCCCAGATTATTATATTTATCCTCCACTAACGCATACATATAAGTCCAATATATATAAAAACATATTTAAATTATATTTACCCTCCACCAATGCTTATACATATGACCCCAAGATATATATGAAAAAAAAAAAAAAAAACAATATCTAAAAGATTACACAATGGGTGTGCCCTATATTCCTTCCCACTTTAGAGTAATAAATCCATATAACAAGGTATGCAGAAATAATATATATATCATAAAAAAAAAATTTACAAAGAACATAAATGAGAGAGAAAAAAAAATATATAATAGAATATATAAAAATATATATATATATATAACCAACTATACACGCTCCTCTGAATTTGTTCTTGTATTCAATTCGAACTTCCTGGGCCACACGGCTACCTCATAGGGCAGATAAGGCTTCTATTCACCGATATACTTTTAGTCTTTCTTGTCATCAGGGTCTGCTATTTCTTCTAAGGCATCTTCGGACTTGATAGCCAAACAGGTGGTGTACTACGACTGAAAGTCTACTCCATGGTAGGATAATAACCCGGAACGTATAATCGAGCCATCTTTCAAATTATCGCATCTGTAAGTATACTTCTCCCGTATATATGTATATCGCACACGGATGATTAGGGTAAGTAGATCCTAAATAAATTGCAGTTCTCCAACTATGATTCATCTTTCGTTTTTTTTTTCTATTTAAACGTATTGAGAATCCATGTTGTTGATCATTTTCCAAACTCCACTTAACGATCCTTGCTAAATGCTAATTTTTCAAATTCTTTTTCTGGGAAATAACCAAGTGATTATAATTTTAACAGACACAGTTCATTTTCTCCTTTTTCTCTGTCGGATTGTTTTTCACAAATCTATACTGTTCCATTTTTTTAGACTAGCGGGAGACAAGATTTAACTTTCTAAATCTTTGCCATTGGAATGCTTTTGCAAGCTAGCATTAACTGATCCACACGCTTTAGCAGGCTAATCTCCACTTGTCCGCACTCTTTAGCAGGCTAATCTCCCTTGGTCCGCATGCTTTAGCAAGCTAGTACTTGACTGACTCAAAGCCCCCAGTAAGCAGCACATATAGCCCAAACAGTCCAATTGTCATACCCCCTCTACAAGCTATTGCATCAGTTAATAATAAATTTAATTATACCTTCATATACCTTTCTACATTCTTTTACCTTTTTATTTATTAAAGTACACTTTTGCAAGCTTCCATATTGAGTACTTGACACCCATTGTGCTTACATTCCTTTCTTAGATAAAATCTATTTTATCTTTATTCACGATCAACCGAAAATTCTTTTATACAAAACATTTTCTTCGGTTGAAAGTAGATTGTAATTAGCAAAAAGGTTTTTTCCTTTTACAAATTTAATTAATTAATTTCAAACCCTCTCATTCTAACAATTAGAAAAGATAAATTCCAATAAATGCAAATTTTTTTATCTATTTAGAATTTTCTTTTCTTTTTTTAGGAAAATAATAAAAAATAAAAATACATTTCTATATATGTGTGTTCGAACATTTATAAGTAGTAAAATACAACAAAAAAAAAACTGTTCTACACATAAACAAATATTACAACTTATTTTCCTTTTTTTTTTTTTTTTTTAGACAGGTTTGCTAGTCGAATAAATTATTAAAACATATATACACTGCATACACTTGTACTGTGGGTATAATAAGAATATAATATAGCCCAAACCCATTTATTTATGTACTATATCCGTACCTCCCACTTCCCCTCTGAATTATAATTTAATAAATCGTATTAAAATTATAATTTTCATGTGATACATGTAAGCTGTGCTGAATCTTCAGCAAACAGCCATTTTGTGCATGGCCGTTATACACGGACTGGCACAATACCCCCATCCCCGATGAGACTGTTAAAAAGGAAACCATTCTTTTTTAAAGGTCTTACTTAACTATTTTTACATCTTCTTTAATTACTTACATTTTAAATTCAGCATTTATATTATACATTTTAAACATGCAAGTTAGTCGTTCATTCAGTAGCAATATACACCCATAGCCCTTCAAACATCCATCTGCATGGCTCAGACTACATCGTCCCCCCGCATGCCACCTTGAGACCATAAGAAACTCAGAGCATCAGCTTACAGATCCCTACTTCATGCAGAACTCTGTGACGAACAACGTATGTCAAGTACCATAAATGTGTAATAAATGCGTCCCAGCTCACGTCTTTGGAGGCTTATGAGATCCTTTTGCATTTTAGAACACGAAAAACAAGCTCTTCGTTTTTGAAGAGGTAATTTGAATGAATACCTTAGTAAATGCACCCACGCTTCTTTCTTTTAAGACTTATAGGGTCTTTTTGCATTACAAGGTAAGAAGGTCCCTGAGAGGAAAACAAAAGTTTTTCCCTTTTCTCAGCCCAACGGTACCCGGCATTAGTGACAGGGTACATACGCTGACATAACGCCACAAACCTCCGAACTATATAAGCTCTGCAGCCAACCCTCCAAACTCTCACCTCCCAAAGAACATGAGCAAACCGACATAATTCAAACCTTACATGCAATGCCTGAAACAACCACAAAGTCCTCACCTCCACTTTTAAACGACATACTCACTTACACTATACTGTTATTTACTATTTATTTTTACTCCCCCCAGGCTTCGGCGAATCTGGCCTATATCCCCTGCCTTTTCCATATTTCTTTCCCTGGTCATTTACTTGACTGTCAATATATTTGACATTCGTTTCTGAATTCCAATTTTTTTTCTTTGTTTTTATATATCCCCTTTGATCATCATCATCACTGTCCCATCCTATTGCGCTAATATGCGAATTTTCCCTAAATTTATCTGGGGGTTTGTCCAGTTGGTTCATGTCCAACACGTTCAATAACTCCACCATGTGTTCCATTGTATTTACATTTGCTGTCAACAATGTTTGTTCTATTTGGAAAGGAAAATTATGTCTAATTATTCTAATAATTTGACCCTCCGATGTTTGGCAGGCGTTTAAATTTCTTAATTTGGCTGCTTGCCTACGAAAAAATTGAGAGTAGTTTTCGTTCATGTTACTCTTGTATTTTTCCTGCATTATTTGATACAGGATAGTCTCCTGACGTTCTGGGCTCCAGAAATTGTTAACAATCATATCCTTATATTGATTGAAGGTTGGAGGATGATGAAACAAAGACTCCCACCAAGCTAATGCATCTCCATTAAGATGAGCGTTGGCAACAAGCAATTTACTGATTTCATTTACTTTGTTTATCCGAAAGTAATTTTCCAGACTTCTTATATGCTCCACTGGAGCCTCCCCCACTTTTCCTTCAAATGTACGGATTTTTAAAAATTGGTTAATATTTAATTGTGGCAGCTGATCACTTCCATTGGTTTTTTCTATACGACCATCCAGATGATCTCCACTATTTGCCATATGGTTGTCTTGTTCATTTTTAACATTTTCAACCATCCTATTTTGTTTGTACTCCATTTCTGTGTCCTGCTTTGTCTCCTCTGGCCCTAACTTAACTGACTGACTATCTCTTATATTTGCTTCTATCTCATCCTCCTTAGTTTGCTTAGATTTATCACATTTCATTTCCCACTTTTGAAATCTTAAATCTATTTCTTGTACTAATTCGCTTCGCATTTCCTCTATTTTCTGAACGATATTTTCCTCTTGTTTAGCCCTCTCTGTTCTCCATCTTTCTACTTCTTTTGACATTTTAGCCATTTCCTTTTTCACAAGGTTTGCGAAATCTTCCATCATTTCCTTTAAGCATTCTTTTTCCTTTCCTAGTTCGTTTTTCTGACAGTCCACTTCCTGTTCTTCAGACAGGTTTACTAGCATTTCACTGATTATTGCCTGTTCCATTCTGATTTTCCCTGCTCTCATAAGCATTTACGGGTTTAAATTTACTGAACTTGAAAGTCAAGGTATTCTTACCTTTATACTAACGTTTATTAACTCAATTCCAGAAAAATATTTAATTTAATTTCGTATAGTAAATTCGCAGTACACCACGTCTTACGCTATGCCCTACTAATCGCCCTTTCCTCCAAGCACATTCCCTGATTTCTAATGACAATTTACTCAAACGTGTGATAATATAACAAAAAATTTCAAATGCCCCGTTCTATTTATATGCCCTAATAAATGACAGAATTATTTATCTAACTTCTGTTAATAATTTATTTCGTTCACGATAATAAATTTTTGCTCGAAAAAGAAAAAATCTTATAACTAAATAATCAAAATCGTATATTTCAACCTTCTCTTATGCAATTATTAAAATCCTATCTCATTTACAACATTCTTCTCTTAACTTAGCTGTCCTAAATTTGTTTTGAAACCACGAAAATATAGTATAGATTTCTACTAATACTATCTTTTTTCATCTTAACCTAGTTCATCTTTACCACGATTGAGGCGCCATTTTTCTGTGCCAGTTCGACAGCCCTGTAGTGGTCTTGCATGGTTAGACTCTCATACACACCGAGCATGAAGTGATGTATGCTACAGAATGGGACATTGATAATAATTCTCTAAAATATTTTTGATTAAATATGAGTAAATACCTCAAAGAAATTATTAGAGGAAGTAGATTGAACCTAAAATTAGGCCCCTCCAGACCTTCCTTGTTAAATTGTTTCATTAGCCGATTAATTATACATTGACTAATTAAAGTGTCCTTACACACCTTTAAGAGTACTGAATATTTCCTTGTCTCTAGCACCACTCCCATTCAAGATTATACTATTCCTTTTCTTTCCCGAAAGAGTGTGTAAAATGTGACTAGTCATTAACGAATATGAATATTTCGAGACGTTCGGACTAAAATAAAAGAAACAATCCAACTCCCCGGTAAGTTATCCCTATCTAGCTCACTTTATATTCTATAAATCTCAGGTTAACTACGTGGATTTGCATTTTGATTAAAAAAAACCTATATATCTGTACTAATAACTTAATAATTATTTTAAAGCTAAGTCAAAAACTTATAAACAATTTTAATTACAAAAGTGAATATTTATTATCCCCAGATTATTATATTTATCCTCCACTAATGCATACATATAAGTCCAATATATATAAAAAAATATTTAAATTATATTTACCCTCCACCGATGCATATACATATGACCCCAAGATATATATGATAAAAAAAAAACAATATCTAAAAGATTACACAATGGGTGTGCCCTATATTCCTTCCCACTTTAGAGTAATAAATCCATATAACAAGGTATGCAGGAATAATATATATATATCATAAATAAAAAAATTTACAAAGAACATAAATGAGAGAGAAAAAAAAATATATAATAGAATATATAAAATATATATATATAACCAACTATACACGCTCCTCTGAACTTGTTCTTGTATTCAATTCGAACTTCCTGGGCCACACGGCTACCTCATAGGGCAGATAAGGCTTTCATTCACCGATATACTTTGAGTCTTTCTTGTCATCAGGGTCTGCTATTTCTTCTAAGGCATCTTCGGACTTGATAGCCAAACAGGTGGTGTACTACGACTGAAAGTCTACTCCATGGTAGGATAATAACCCGGAACGTATAATCGAGCCATCTTTCAAATTATCGGATCTGTAAGTATACTTCTCCCATATATATGTATATCGCACACGGCTGATTAGGGCAAGTAGATCCTAAATAAATTGCAGTTCTCCAACTATGATTCGTCTTTCGTTTTTTTTTTTTCTATTTAAACGTATTGAGAATCCATGTTGTTGATCATTTTCCAAACTCCACTTAACGATCCTTGCTAAATGCTAATTTTTCAAATTCTTTTTCTGGGAAATAACCAAGTGATTATAATTTTAACAGACACAGTTCATTTTCTCCTTTCTCTCTTCGGATTGTTTTTCACAAATCTATACTGTTCCATTTTTTTAGACTAGCGGGAGACAAGATTTAACTTTCTAAATCTTTGCCATTGGAATGCTTTTGCAAGCTAGCATTAACTGATCCGCACGCTTTAGAAGGCTAATCTCCACTTGTCCGCACTCTTTAGCAGGCTAATCTCCCTTGGTCCGCATGCTTTAGCAAGCTAGTACTCGACTGACTCAAAGCCCCCAGTAAGCAGCACATATAGCTCAAACAGTCCAATTGTCATACCCCCTCTACGAGCTATTGCATCAGCTAATAATAAATTTAATTATACCTTCATATACCTTTCTACATTCTTTTACCTTTTTATTTATTAAAGTACACTTTTGCAAGCTTCCATATTGAGTACTTGACACCCATTGTGCTTACATTCCTTTCTTAGATAAAATCTATTTTATCTTTATTCACGATCAACCGAAAATTCTTTTATACAAAACATTTTCTTCGGTTGAAAGTAGATTGTAATTAGCAAAAAGGTTTTTTCCTTTTACAAATTTAATTAATTAATTTCAAACCCTCTCATTCTAACAATTAGAAAAGATAAATTCCAATAAATGCAAAAATTTTTAACTATTTAGAATTTTCTTTTCTTCTTTTGGGAAAATAATAAAAAATAAAAATACATTTCTATATATGTGTGTTCGAACATTTATAAGTAGTAAAATACAACAAAAAAAAAAAACTGTTCTACACATAAACAAATATTACAACTTATTTTCCTTTTTTTTTTTTTTTTTTAGACAGGTTTGCTAGTCGAATAAATTATTAAAACATATATACACTGCATACACTTGTACTGTGGGTATAATAAGAATATAATATAGCCCAAACCTATTTATTTATGTACTATATCCGTACCTCCCACTTCCCCTCTGAATTATAATTTAATAAATTGTATTAAAATTATAATTTTCATGTGATACATGTAAGCTGTGCTGAATCTTCAGCAAACAGCCATTTTGTGCATGGCCGTTATACACGGACTGGCACAAT